>BPLR01005292.1:0-31100 GCA_021605095.1 Caerostris extrusa | reverse complement strand
ATTTTGTTAGATAGAAGATGTTCATAAAAGTTGATTTATTATTATTTTATTCATGAAATTCTTTTTCAAGATAAACATCAAATTGATTTTAATAAAATGGTTTGTATGAAAATATAAATATTTTGAGTAAAAAAGATAATTACCATCACTAATAATTTTTATACATATAATAATTTAAAAAGATGAAAGTTGTTAACATTCTAGCTAACGGAGTTTCATATGCTATGAATGATAGCAAATACCATTTACATATGAGAATTAAAAATTTTAAAAATCGAACTCATATACAATTCAGAACATTTTCGGAGAATAAAAAAATAGAATTATTTATTATTTTCATAAATTCGAACTGTTATAAACATATTCCAAAAATATATCTGAAAAACAACCATATTTAGAACTATTTACATTGAATAGCATTATAATTATTTTAGAAATTTCTTAACGATGAGCATTAGTGTCATAGCAAATACAGAAGATTTTAATCATTTGAATAAACAAAGAATAAACCCTTCTTATTTCTCTCAAAAGAACCATGCAGCACTCATCTCTTAGCAGCCGAACTTAGTCATTAATACCGTTTCGAAAGATTTCGAATGAGTGTTTTTAACATGAATAATAATATCCAAATTGGGAAGAACGAAAAAAAAAAAATGGCTCGGAAAATGCTTGAAGAGAGATGATGAGCCGACTTTTCCCCCAAGCGTTTTGCACAGGTTAAGCAGCTGCTATCTGGTTCCGGTAAAGCGATCACATTTTTCTATTTCTTTTCTTTTCTTTTTTTTTTATTTTTCTTGCCTTCTCCTACCACTTATTCTTTTCATTCTTTTGTAAAGAAAACAATTCAGTTACGATTCTAGTCGCTTCAGAAACCGTCGCAAACGATTTCATGACGTGAAGTGGGATTCGAATATTGGGAACGATGGTTTTCAGCGCTTCCTACCAGAATAAAAAGAATTTCGGAAGTTTCAGAATTTTTTTTTTTTTTTTTATTGCTTTCGGCAACAATTCAAAAACAGCGTTCATCGCAGATGAGCTTACTGCATATTTCAAAATCACGAATGCACAAAATGCGTTATATGAATACAGAGAAAAGTTGCATGCTTGAAGGTAGATGTTTTTATTTTTTTTTTGTTTCCATCAATGATATGGAGAAAAAAAAAAAAAAAATATTTTACGAACATTATACGTTAGCACTAATTTCAAAATATTATATATTTTCAATGTTATGTCGAATCTCCAAGTAAAAATTACTCATCGAACACAATTCATTCTGATCTAATAATATAATAAAGAACTAGTAATATAAAACATTTCGTGGAAATCTTTTCTTATTCAAGATTTAAACAATTTTAAATTTTATCCATCAAATTTTTTTAAACATATTCACTGCTAAAACTTTTCTTTTTTCACTAAAGAATGTGAAAATTTTATATAAGTAATTAGAAGCTTGTCTGTCAAAAATTCAAAATAATAATAATTATAAATACACAAACATTTAAATATTTTATGGAAATTTATAAATATGATAATTTTTCGGATTTCATAAAATCATTTGCTGATCTATATTAAGAGAAAACTGTTTTAATACACAAAAATATTTTATCTTAACAGCTCATTTCATATATCTGGCAACACCAGTGAAGCACACTAGCAACGTCCTCTGTATACAGACTGATTTTCCTCAATAGTGACCAAGGACTATTCTGGTGTGATTAAATGTCACATCTTTTTTTTTTTTTCTTCTTTCTTTACTTTCCTGTTATTAACTTTTTGATGTCTGTCCGTATACAACTTAAAATTCAATAAATAACTGTTAGATAATTTCGGCCTATCAGAATGAAACCTATTTTCCTTTTTTCACATCAATAATTTAATATTGAAAGTTATCATGCGATATGGCTGTAAAAAATTGATATAGTTAAAAATATTATGGAAATTTTTTTGTGAAAGGAGTAAATGCTGCGATAAGATTACGAAAATATTTTCTGAAAGGGGAAAAATGCAATATTCATAATTTTGAAATACTGCATTCTGTTTTTTTAGAAATCTATAAAAATAATTATTTCCAATTTGCATGGATGAAATCTTGACTTAAAAAAAGAACTCTTTTTTTTGTCCATATCAAATATTTTTAGAAAAAAGATTTTCATTAATATACACGCGCGATCAAAAACTAAAAAAATAAATTAAATTGAAAACTTATTTTTTTGACATAAAAACACCCAATATTTAGTATTCAAATCATCTAAATTTTAGCATAGTTCTTAAATTTCGTAATCATTAAGTACACAAATAACTCGAATTCTTACGAAGTCTCACTGATTGGTTACACTTGACCTATTTGAATATAAACATTAAAAAATTTAATTTTGAAAACGAATCTTTTAATCGGAATTACAAACTACATAACTCAATAATTAAGGCTACCAAATGAATTAAATCCCTATGCGTGCTTACAATACGAATTTTTTATATTTTTATCAGTCCCATTCACACATAATGCTCGTATATTAAGAAAAAATGTATAACAAATGAGGGGCATGCTTTTTTAAAGGGCGACCACATTTCGAAGTTTATCTTCTGGAACTAGGTTAGCGATAGCAAAATTTCTCAAAACCTCGAATTGTTTTTGTACAATAACATGCCCCCGAGGACAATTCGATGAGGAATAATCAAGATCATCCTATTACAAACAATCATAATAAGATAATTATCAAGATACACTAATAAATAAAACTACAAAGATTTTAAAAAGGAAAAAGCTTTTCTAGCAAACGGATCAATTTTTTAGTGACAACACCCTTGAATTATGAATCTCGATATAAAAGTCTCAAATATATTCCAATAATTTCTCTGAAAATATATTCTAAAAAAATTTTTAGTTCATTCAAATGTAAAAAAGAACTGAAATCTTATTAATTTTAATACACAAATAAATGGCTGTTATATTGAATTAATTTTAAAAATAAACCATGTTTAAGAAAATCATTTAAAAAATTCTTGACGGAAGAGCCAATATTTCGTACTTTGCGATTTATTCCTTTAAAAAATCTTTTGGTGTTTTATTTAGTGTGATAATTATCTCATATTTATTTATTACATTTGCTTTTTTTTTTTTTTTTTTGTATAATATATGCTAAAAAATTTGAAATTTGCAATAAAAAAAAAAAGGTAGTATATTTAAAATTTCGCTAATTAAATATATCCTTCTAAATAAATTCAGAGATTTTTTATGCGATATTATTCTATAAATATAGAACGAATATTTGATCCTTACAAATTTTCAATCAGTTCCACATTTTTTAATGTAGATATCTTTTATTTTTTTTTATTTATTTATTTTTTATTTTTTTTTTTTTTTTTGAAGTCTATTTAAAATTTATGGCAAGAACTTTTGAAATAGAATATATTAATTAAATTATTTCCAAATTAAGAATGGCAACGTCGATTACAAAATACAACCTTGGTTGAAAAAGACATCTCAATCCAAAAAATATCGTATAACTTTTACAATGCACGCTAAGAACATGCAATAATTTCGCCCATGAAGGGGGTCATCAACCCCTGAGGGGGTCGAGTGCCTCAACACCCCCAATCCCTGGGGTTTACCGTCACAACAGCGCAATGGATCCCGCACGAAACCAATGACGAAAAAAAAAATTCTTAACATCAAAAAGCAGGGGGTGCACAGTTAAGAATTCGGCACGAGAATCGAAAACGCAAGAAGGGAATATAATAAATAAAATTAAAAGTAAAAAAAAAAAAAAAAAAAATGCAACAACCCCGAAAGGGATGGGGGGGGGAGGGGTGCTCAATTCGTGTCGCTGGCTCTGACCCGAAGAAGTGACCCGGATGTTAGAGCTTGCAGCGCCTGCCCAAAGCCCGGCACAAGCTCAGGACCCGTTCTCTCAAAGAAAAAAATCGTTTTCATGACTTTACTTTTGCATTTTTTTTTTTTTTAATGCCACTTCGTGAAGATTTTTTTTTTTATTATTATTATTAGTAGTAACCCCTTCTGGGCCCACCAGATGAGAATTCTTGTGCCTCCCTCCCTCGTCAGTGGTTGTTCCCCCCCCCATCTTATCTTTAAAGAGATATACATGTAATGCCTTGAAAATCTCTTGTTTCGGATCCGTTAATATACTGGTGCTATCACATAAGGCGGGGTAGATTTTTTTTTTTTTTTTTTTTTTTTAGCTAAAAGGTTTGTGCTGCCGTTTTACTAGCTGATTGAAGAGCGGATTTGTCAGTGACAAATTTCTTTTCATTTTGAACCATCTTAACATCGCATGATACAAGGTTTAAATTAATTATCAACTAACAACTATAATATAACTTCTTATCACAAGCACTTTATCTTAGAAGTATTCAGCATATGTATTTCAGCGATCTCCAAACTTTTCTGATCGTGTACTTTCTAAGACGAAAATAATTAAAATTATACCATATAATATACTGTAGGTACGTGTGTGTTTAAATCAAATTATTCATTATTTATTATAAACACTACTTTCATTTAAATTAAAATGCAAATCAATATTTATACTTAAATTTTAATGCAAGTTATGTGATTGCATTTGTTTACTAACATGGGTAAAATGTGGTTGGATGGAAAAATGTGTAATATAGATGTAATTCGAAGATCTCATTCTAAGACTACTTTACGTGAGCCTTTGATGTAACCCCAAGTATTAATTTGCATCCCCAGTGTACGCGAACACCATTCTGGAGATCACTGATCTATTTTAACATAATATTAAGCATCACACAATTTTCAAAAATTCAAAATATATGAAAAATAAAAATAAAAAATCGCATTTATTTTGCTTGCCAATAAATAATAAACAGTTTACTAAAAATTAAAGCATATTCTAGAATGAAAATAAAATTTTAAATACATATAGATTTGTTTTTAATTTCATGTACAGCTAACCAATAAAAATAACTACAAAAACATGAAAAATAATAACCTAAACAAATTTAATCGGAAAGCCAATATATACAGGTTACTCATAAAATTTAAAATCTAATGTAAACAAAACGCAAAAACAGCAATCTTAAAAATAAAACAATACAGAATCCCAAACGATTTTCTTTTCTTGAAAAATGTCATTTTCATTTTCCAAATAAAATTTTCTTTGTTTTCACCAGACGATCTTTTTGAACAATTTCACATTATTTAATTATATAAATTATTTACATATGAATTATATAATTGTTTTAACTTAACCAATAAAAATAGCTCATGAAAAAGTTAAAAATAAATAAAACAATGTTATAAGTGGTCAAGGAAACGAAAACCTCTCAACCCAAAATGATGATTTTCCTTAATTTTATGACTAAAATACTCATAAAATGCCTAATATGGTGCATTATATTTTTAAACAATTTTCATGAGAAAATTTTTTTTTGTAATGCATAAAACAGTCAGAAAATTGATAATTAAATCTGATTAACAAACATTATTTAAAAATAAAATTAATTAATTCTAATACTAATTTCTATATCTTAACTTTACAAATTTTATGTAAATCCAAAATTTTTCTTTTTTTGTAATCCTCGACTTCAGAATATGGTCCAGTAAAAAGTTATAACTCATTTAAATAATTTAAAAACATTGAAATCAATAACTGATCAGAAAATTGATTATTGCAAAACAATTCTGCACTCGGTCAATGTCATGGACGAGAACAAAGTAAAGAAATATCTCGCTATAATGAACTGATAATTTTCCCCCAATAACATTGTTTCAACTAATGAATAAAAGAAACTTTAAAAGAAAAGAATCGTAAATCAAATATTATCGTTATCATTACAAATACAATTACTTATCTTTTAAAGTTTATCATTTCAGTTGCGATAATAAAATTGGAGAAATTGCTAACACAAAAAATGAATATAATTTGTGGAACCGATCTAAAAATCTACAAAAAAGATTATGTAATTTTAAACATTTTTTAAAGAATAAGATATGTATTAGTAATTTTTTCGAAGTTAATAATATTCCATTTTAAAAATCTTATTTCGCACAATTTTTATAAATCTATCTTAAAAAGCGATATTAGGATACGTCGAATTACTGGAAACGTTCTTTCATCAATTTTGCATTTTTAATTACATTTATTTATTGTTCTTACGAATGCTCGTTTGTGCTTTTGACTTAAAATGTTCAAGATCAATGTAAAAATGAATCTTTAAGAAATTCTTTTGTGTTCTGAAAATCTGCAATGATAGTATTCCGCACCCACAGTAATAATCAACATAGCATACATTGATAAAGGGGAAAAAAAAAAAAGAACGTGACCATCATCTAGAGTTTCAGATAGCAATTGCCACAACGGAAAATGGGGAGGTTAAAAAAATTTCTCCTGAAACACTGACCCACAGCAAATAAAAAGAAAATAAAAACCATCTACTTTCGTTTGTAGAGAGAACTCCAAGACAGCAAAAGACAATAGAAACAGCAAGAGGGTATGAGACAATCGGAGAATAAATTGAACCTCCCATCCCTCCTACGAGCGAAATTCGCAATTTTTCTTCAAAATGCAGGAAAACGACGATCCATCAGAAAAACAATGCTCAGGCTATCGTAAATCACGCCACATTGCAGAATGAACCCACCACTCTCCTTGCTGCGCATACACACAACTACATGACGATGACAAAAAACTCAAAAGAAAAAAAGTGCATAAAAAAATAAATAATAAATGATCCACAATCTTCTTTTTTTTCTTCCTTCAGATGAATATTTTCTCTGAATTCTCTTAAAAGATGTTATACACCATTTTTTTTTTTTTTTTTTCCTCTTTTTGCCGCACATATAACTAACTATTCGCATAACATAAGAATTCTGAAAAAAAAAAATGTGCAAAGGCGTATTTGATTTATATTTAAGTCATCATATACAATAAATATGTCTTCAGAAAAACGATAATTTTTAATTGCACATGAAAAAAAAAAATTTATTCTCAAATTATGTAATTTAATTCGATTACAAAATAAATGAAAACGAAGAAAATTAATTTATAAAAATAAACAATTCTTGCACTAATTCTGACTATTATAAGGTCTGATAAAAATGTTCTTCAAAATATTTCAATAGGAAAACAAAATATTTATAATATATATTAATAATTTATAATAACGAAAAGTAAAAGTTAAGTTACACTAAAATAAAAATAAAAAAAAGATAAAACGTAAATTATTTAAAATTCAAGAATAATACACATTTAATAATAAAATTGTCAATATACACTGAAAAATTATTTGTTTGATGAAATCAAGATTTCATAAATATTTTATTTGTATGACAAAACATAAATAATTATACACAAAATATTTATTCTAGATCTTCTATATTAAATTAATTCTATTGTCTAATAGTAATTCTTTTAAAAACTACTTATTTAAAATAAAAAAAATGATTCAGACGATAAATTTCGAACGAACACAAACAGCAAAAATGATGCACATCTGATAATCGTCTGACCTGTTGCCAAAACACTAAGAGAAATAAGAAAATTTAACTGGAGAGTAAAGGAAAGGAAATTTCCGAGAAAATCAGTTTCGAAATTTTTTTTTTTTTTTTTTTTTTTTTATGGAAAACGAATGCAGCCGTGCATTCATTGTTCTGCAGGGCGTAATTAAAGAAAAACTCGCTTTCTCTGCAGGAAACACTTTCGCAAAATAACTCCTTTTCAAGGTGAAAAAAAGTCCCAAAAATCGTCTGTAGAGAGATGACGACAGTGGATGATTTCCTGCACGAAAAATCAGCCGTCCGGTTTCCCGTCCGTCAAACCGCATCACAGCAACTGTGACTGATAAACTCGAGAAAGTCATAATGGGTAATTACGAAGAGAAGAACTTTTAAAAACAGTTTCACAATAATATCCTTAATTGTCAGTCTGAGAAAATCATTATTGTTGTATTCATTAGATGTAAGCAGAAATCTTAATAACAAGATTTTAAATTTATTATGAGTCATAGAATGCAAATGATTCATAATTTTATTTGAAATAATAGAATTTTAATATGTTATGGAACACTTAATAAAATATCAGAATTCTATCCTACAATAACAAATTTGTAACATTTCGTTCATAATAAAAATCCATATAATCAGGGCCGGATTTAGATGAAAAGAGGCCCTAGGCTATTTCACTTATGAGGCCCTTTCACCTCCCATTTTTAAGTTTGTAAATTACATGAGAGATATTAAAATACATCATTACTGTGATATATACATCAATATGTTAAAGGAAACATGTTGTGATGGGTACTAATCTTTAAAAAAATGTGGCACGGATAATAAATAAAAGTCGAGAACACTTATTTGAACATTTATTCTCAGCACCCTATAGAGTACTTGTAACAATAACTAATCAAACATACCACACAACATTTACAAAATTCAATAATAAATATATTTGCCCACGAAAATAAAATATGCAATAAAAATTATTATATTTTCTATCAAATAACTGAACGTATGAACTACACTTTGGTGCAATCTAGTATATACAAACGAACAGACCCAATCAGCCGAACGCGTTGATCTTAGCCAATACTTTTCTATGTTTGTTTATGAGCCATATGTGTAGAATTTCTCCTTATTTTCGATTCAGTGTTTTAGTGTTTACTATTTTTAGAATAACGTAATTTTAATTTTGCTACCGATTTTAATGTAGGCCCCTCTTGATCTTGAGGCCCTAGGCTGAAGCCTAGTTAGCCTATAGGAAAATCCGGCACTGCATATAATAAATAATGGCATATATTTATGCAACGCAATTCTAATTATTTAATATCCATTTAATCCATACAAAAACATAAAGCAGCTTAACAAAATAAAAAAATTTTGATATTACTCAATAAATAACTAATAATTTACAAAAGCACTTAGCATTGATTAAACTGCGGTTTTGAGATCAATGGGAAAATTTCTCTCATCGTACTAATTCACCACAAAACCGAATGATGACGTAATACTTTTTTCGTGAACTCTTAATTGAACAACACAATAATAAGAACTTCCATTTAAAATGTATCGTTTATTGCTTTTTCATACGAATGATGAAATTTGTGGTTTCGCAGAGGTCAATAGTTATCTGCATATGGAATAACATCCAAGCAATGCCATTTGGCGCTAAAAAATCTTTAAAAACTGATTTTTTTTATATATATAATTGTTTTGGAAAGTAAAAGTAGAATCGTATTTGTAAACGAATCGCATAATTATTTAAATTACAAAATTTAGAACATAAATGTATCCTTCAGCAACTTTCTATATTTTAAATCACATGAACAACTAATAACTATTTTAAATAGAATATTTATATATAATATTTTGGAACTTTTTTAAACTACAATATTAAATAAAATTTCGTTTGCGTAATTTTAACGAATGCTTACTCATATTATTCTTTATTCAATTCCTTCTATTACCTCACACTCTCCCTATATATATATATATATATCTTGTTCAAATTTTCAATCGCTCATAACATACTTTTTATTCTTCCACTCAAGTTCAAATACACTTTTTGAACTTGTAATGGACGACACTGGATGTTAATACAGTTTTTTTTCAAATATTAATTCAGTAATTAAATTTAACTCATTAATTTTATTTTTTTTTTTTTTACATTTAAGTTGCATATATCTACCAATAGTTGGCGCCAGATAAACTTAAAAAAATGAATGAAAATTATTTATAAAGGACTTTGTACAATAGAATGAAAAAAAAAATAATAGGAATTGATTTAAAAAAAAAAAAAAAATTTTTATATTACTTGTTAATTGTCATTTCAAAAATTGCGATTCTCATTTACTTTCTTAAAAAAAAAAAAAAAAATTTTAATTCATATGATAAATTATTTTAATTACTCTAATTTTAACTGCTTAATAATTGGTTATAAGTTTTCCATCTTATACAATTAAAATCAAATCAATTACGTCATCCGTAAAACGTCAGACGATTTCAATGCGGTAAGAAGTTGGGAGTTTCACAATTAATTCTGAATACACTTAGAATATATTAGAACTAAAACAGTCGCTCATTTAACGCAAGGCACAGAGAGCCGATCACGTGACAAGTCATAACGACCAAACGATGTGTAAATGAGTGCATGGATCATAACCAGAAAACGGCCTCGAAAAGGGATGTTTGACGCAACGGGCGGGTGTTGCACACCCAGAGGGACACCAGGGGCGGGAAATTCGGAGAAAAGGCTCGCGTCGGTGGTTGCCACACGTTGAGTGCAAACGAAAGTATTTATGAAGAATAAAAAATCGTGTAAGGACCGAAAAAATGTTAATTAGCCAGTTTTCTTTTAATTCGAATTCGAATGTGCCATTTGAAATGATGGTTGTAAAATAATGAAATTGCAGACGATTTTTGATTTCGTGAAGATTCTAATAATTAATATCGGAACAAAAACTTTGTTCTAAAAAGTTAAAAAATTAAGTCTGACAAAATTTAAATTAATATAATAATGTTTCTCGTAAAGAATTTTGAGTTCCATAATAAAAGTAATTCGACTAAAAAGTATTAAAACTAATTCCATTCCAAATCGAAATTAAGAAAAATAAGAAGTTACTAAATGATGAGGGAAGTTTTCATTTATTAAATTTTGTTATAATTAAAAAAGAAAAAGTTACTTTTATTAAAATGTTTTTTTAATATTTTATTTTTGCTCTACAATAGCAGTCAGCAAAAGTTAACTAAAATCGATTATAGATTATACACTATTCAAATTAAATAGAAATTTTTATATAAATTACATACTAATATTTTATCAAAAATAATGTAATCCTTTATTATATATTAGTTCTTGATATATTTTTACTTTGATAAAACAATCTTTTGACATTTTTAATTATAACTATCAATGATAGCCATCAATTTCCTTTCCCATATTTAACACTATTACTATTAATTATTTACATAAAGCGCTTCTTGCAATACTTAAATTAATAACTAATACAATATAGTGAAAAATAATATTTAACACTTTAAAAAAAATGAATAAAAAATTATGTTTTTGAATACAATTGTAAAAAAAAAGAATGCATCTCAATAATTAGCAAATTGCAAACAAGTCTACCATTTCTTTAAAGGTTATTTTAGAATTACAAGATGGTAAAAATATAGAATGAAATTTTCTTTGAATTGAAGGCAAGAAAATAGCATCTTCATTATTTAATAACTTGCTAAATAAATTCTATGCTATTACGAAATAATTTGATCATTAATATTTTTATTATAAATTTTTTGATTTTGTTTTCGCGAAAAATAATATTAAAGGAAGACAAAAAATCAGGCGGTGAAAATAAGCATTACAAACTACGTGAAAAGACGTAGTTCTGTTTAGATTTAATGTGACAATTAAACTAATTGAAAGTATCTTAAGATTGTGATAGAAAAAAAAAGAATAGAAAGTTCTTCAGCTGACAACTGAAAAATTTTATTCCACAACAAGAAGCAATTCCTCAAAATCAAAACAAATCACCCCTAAAAGGTTTACATTCTATCACATCTCAAAATCAAAGCATTTACTCTAACCGTGTATTACAACAGATTAAAATTGAACAAGTGTAAAAATTTTTAAAAAAATATGTTAATTAACATTAGCATATGTCTTATGCACAAAAATTCTATTTGCAACTTATACAATTTTATAACAAATTTTTTACGTAAAAATAAAATATTCTGATAATTCGCTAGAAAAATATTCTTTATCATTCTCAAATTGTTAATCGCAATATCTACAACACGCATCAGCAAGCAAAATTTTGCGAATCATCATTGCAAAAATTCTTTTGCCTATAATTCTGCTTAAACGTAAACAATTTTATCTTTTTAAATTTTATTGCAAATGACAAAAGTTAAAAAGAGTTGCAGTGGAAAATTAAAATCACAAGTTTTTCCTCAAACTCAACATAAAAGGAAAATCATAAAAGCAGGAGTAAATAAAATTCCAAAACTTTTTCCCAACCGAATGGGAAAATACTGGGCCGGCGATAACTGCGTCAATTGTGACACCAATCTCTTTCATCAACAGGCACCGTCGGTAAATAACGAGCAAAGCTCTTCTTTCTATTCCCCATTGCGATGACGTCAATTTGCCGTGACCTTGCTTGGCTTCACTATCGCCAAGGCCGTCGCCACTTTGGCGACCGAAGCAGCTGATCCAACATTGGGATCGCATTCCTCATTTAATGACTAAAAAAAAAAAAGAAATTCCTAAAAATATTCCAAAACTTACCTTCGGACCGCAGATCCAGGGCTGCGGATTCTGGCCGATGCATTGGTGTTTTTGCACTTGCAATTATCATTGCATTAATCCAAAAATCTGAGAGCGACACAACAAGGTAGCATTATCACACAAGTTTCTTTTTCGACGCACGTTGGGTTACGGAGAGGATGTATCCAGCGATGTTACGCGCGTGGTTTGTAGTAGGAAAATGACGCTGGATGTCCGACCTAGAACTTCACTGGGAAGAATCCGTGAGCTACGCTGGCGCCCTCTCTCGGCCTTTATTGGATCCACGCAAAGTGAGAGCGATTTTTAACGCGAGTGTCCTCATTACTTTCATCTTAAAAAAAAAAAAGCAGGCCACGGTCTAATTGCACTGAGTAAACTCTTTTTTTTTTTTTTTTTTTTTTAATGTCATCATTTTTTTTCTCTTACAAGATTATCAAACGAAGCTATTGATAAAATACTTTAAAAAATTTAATAAACTGGAATTAACATAAAAACAGATAACATCTCACTTAATGTTATTTTTTTAAATAAAATTAAAGAAAATTTACAATGCTTATTTTGCTCAAGATATTATTTACATTCATTCTTGCAATAAAAAAGTATGTTCTCATCACCAATACAGTCAAGAAGATAATTAAATTACATATTTAAAGGTATGAATTAAAAATAGATTATTTCTCTTTTGAATTACATTATCATTTGAAGTTCTTTTTTTCTTTAAACAAAAGCACAGTTTTATTTTAAACAAAAATGTAAAAAGAAGAAAAATTTCTAAATATTAATCATCAATTACCTCAAATTTTGATGGTGCAATGAAATTGCAAAATAAGGAAAGAATATTTTGTCTACACACCAGTTTCACGTTTAAAGCATTAATCGATCAGATAGAATGAACATTTCCCTAAGATGTTGATAATTCCTTCAAGAAAAAAAAAATCGATTGTTTAAAAAAAAAAAAATTTTTTTTTTTAATACAAATTGGATTCGTATTAAAAATTAAATATCTATTATTTTAATATTTTTAATGTATTATTATTAAATTAAAATTTATAACTCTACCAAATTCAGATTTTAAAATCAAAATCAAAATATATTTTTAAATGTCTTTTTTTATAGGCTTAGTGTTCCACTTACATTTGCTATGAACGCCCCACCGATAAGCGATGAAGGCAGACTTGTCTTTTGAGGGGGCTTTTAGGGGTAACTATCCCTCATTTGTGTAATGTATGAAAGGAAATATGGAAAACTTCCCCCAAGCAGCCTGACAGTCGATACGAGAGATGCTTATAAACATTGTACCAATTGCCATTGAGTCTATTTGTTTCTGAAGGCAGTGATTGCAATGGGCATTGCCGGTAGATTAGAACTTGAACTCTTATGCACACGTTGCCACGAGCTTAGAAAAATTAAAATACTGAAAACTCAATTTTTAAGGAAAATAAAATCAAACAAAACCTGACACTGAATAATTTAAAAGAGATATAAATTAATGAACTAATTAATCGTTTCCCTTTTATATGCAGAAATACTCATGGGCACGTGATGAAGTTGAACAAATTTGCAAGAGGGCACAGGTTAGAGCCAAACTAAAACCATTAGTAAACCAAAACCAAACCACTAGTGGATATACTAGTGGTTTGGTTCATTCTCTACGGTCATTTTGCGCACACGAAGGCTAAACAGACCGGGACCTACAGTTTAAAAGTGGATAACCGAACCACTCACAAACGTCCATACCACTTCAGGATTCGAACCTGAAGACTGTGGTACCTACAACCAAATCGCTAGCCAATTGGCATTCACTAGTGGTTGCAATTATTGTTTTTAGAAATGAGTGTACTTCATGGTAATTGAAACAGCTGGGCAATTTTTCCTAAAATGCTTTTCAGTACTTTCCAATATTTTTATAAGCAAACATAAGTCTAAGTCTTCCCAAAAAATAACACTCACCCTCTATCCTTCAGACTATTTATGGAATTTTTAAAATGGATTTTTAGCGCATACAAAAATCTCACGTCGTATAACGCCTGCCAATCGGAAACAGATTACTTTCCCATTCATTCCAATTTAAAATATAACATAAGGTCCCCTGAAGACATGAAATTGCAATTCTCGTGTCTTATTTGAACACTAATGCCACCTGGTGAGTTTTCTGGTTTTATGCAAACTTCGAATGCAAGGCAATAACTCCTGCATGTTTTTCCGATTTATGAAAATAAATATATATAAATAATATCAAATACGACTGAAATAATAATACTGTTGGTTATATTAATAAAAACATTATACAGTCGAACCTCGATAAGTCGAAAACCTCCAAAACTCGAAAAAAAAATTTTGTTCCCTTCCTTCTAGCCCCAAAACTTCCATGACTCGAAATTTCTACCCTCTATAAGTCGAAATAATGAGTCAATCCCCACAAGCCATTTTGGTAGATATTTTCCCTCCGTAAATCGGGAAAAAAAAAAAAAAAAAAAAAATTGGACCTCTGTATCTCGAACATTAGCAATGTTTGATTTTACAACCTTTACAACTCGACACCATTAGGAATTATTTTGATTTTTTATTGTAGTACATAATATAATTTTTAAGTTGCAAATAAGAATGTTTATTACCTCTGTAACTTGAATTTTTATTTATTTTACCTCTTTAACTCAAAATAAGTTAGAAAGAATCTAGACTTCTACAAGTCGAATATTTCCTTACAAAATCCGCGTAAGTCGAAATCCTCCGAAAAGTCGAAAACTTTATTACTCAAATTATTTGGTATCTCTCTTGAAGTTCGACTTAGAGGTTTTTCTGCAGGGATATGCAAACTCCGGCCCGTCGGAAGGTTCTATCTGGCCCGCGGATAGAATTTTAATTTGCCGGTTCGAGGCAAATTAAAAATATATATTTATATATTGTATATCCATCTTCCTTTTCTACTTTCATTGCATATTTTTTTTTTCTTCATTTTTTCAAATGATTGATGATCCTTTTACTTTGTCTATTTTTGTTCTACAAATAATAAATCGACGGAAATAGCAAGCACAGGCAGCTTTCAATCGGTAAAGTGTTAAAAGCGTAAGTTCTTTGTTAGTTATAGCTGTAGATTAGCGCCAACAAGTTAGCGTTTTACAAATCATTATATAAGTTTCCCAAATTTAATATCTGACGCCCAAAAATCAGTGCTGTATTTGCTTCATCTTATACATGTGAGCAAGTGTTTTCGACCATGAACCTTAGAAAGAATTATTTCAGAAGTAGACTGGCAGATGAGCATTTAGCCTCGTTCCTTAGAATCAGGACATCTCACTTCGAACCTCACTATAAGGAACTTTTAAAAATGAAATCGCAACTCAATAACATATTTTAATTGTAATACTTGTGTATTGTTCTTAAAATTTTAGAAAAATATATTTTGGCCCGTCAAACGTTTTTTTTTTTTTTTTTTTTTTTTTTTTTTTTTCCGATTTTTGGCCCGCGATCGAAAAAAAGTTTGCTCATCCTTGTTTGTACTGTATATATATAAATAATATCTAAAACGAATGAAATAATAATACTGTTGGTTATATTAATAAAAACATTATATAAGATATATTTTTCTTTATCCTTTCTTTCTTCCCTATCCCTATTCAGTACTGTATTTCTATCACCTCCATTTGTCAGTAGCTGTAAAATTCAGGGGTGGGGGTGACCTTACTACCTTGCAGGTGCGTGAAGGAGCATGGACAAAAACAAATCCTTCGTTTCTCGGAATAAGATAGGGTTCTTTTTGTCAAAAATACACTAGAGAAGTAGTCTTTTGAAAGACTGTTTCCTCCTTTCCTTTTCAATCCGTTTATTCTCGTGTGAGGTCCAGTGTGGATTTGTGCTACCTTTCTGAATGTCACGTGGCAGGGACAAGTTTAACTTTGTCAATAAATAACTGCCATCTCTTCAGGCCAAAACCACACTGCACTCAATTAAGGTTCACAAAAGCCAAAAAATAGACTTTTGTGCAAATAGCCAGTTTTCATGAAATTTGTAATTTTATAAATATTATAAAAACATTAAATAAATAAATAGCAATTAATTAAAATGTTAACTATATATACATATATATATATATATATATATATATATATATATATATATATAATCATTAAATAAACACAAATATCGAAAAAGTGAATATCTAGAACTGCATGGACAGATATATTAAAAACAACATAAATATTTATGCAAAATATACAAAAACTGGCTGTGAAATGTGTTGCCCAGGAAATCAATAAAGCCTTGAAAAGTAAATAGAAAAATTAAAAAAGAAATACTTAAAAACCCAAAAGATATTAAGTATAACATCCTAGAGATAGCTTCCAACGTATATAATATATACAGACTAAAATAATACGACTTATCAAATGTATAAACCATGTTCTTTCAGTTCTCAAGATGACATGATCCAAGCTCAAATATCAAATGTACCCAAGTATCAAATGTATAAGCCATGTTCTTTCAGTTCTCAAGATGACATCAAGACAAAACACATCTATCGACATATTCCGATAACATGGATTTGATAAAACAACTTTCCGTATAGTAGGTAAATATAAAAAATATAATATAAAATATAAAATGTCGGTAATATATAACAAAAAATTACATTTAAAAAATAATAATGTTGCATTAAAAATAATAATTAAATATAAAAATTATTATTTTAATTTCAAAGAAATTTCTAAAGATAATAAAAAAAACTATCAGCGATCAGTTCACACCACGAGAGGGCACAAAAAAGGTTTTTGTTTTAAAATAAATAAATAAATAAATACAGACGATTCTTACGAGATTTTTGACTACACACCAGATGAAAAAATAATGATAAAAGAAAATTATGACACTAAATATTATTGTCCTTAAGTTACGCTGGAATACCCATCAATTTTTTTTTTTTTTTTGAAGATATAAATTGCTTACAGAAACGTGAACAAGACGGTTTTTAAGAAGTGACCATTCCAAAAACATTTTCAATACATGAAAGTTCCGCATATCTGGGTAAATAGTGATTATCTTTAACTCCTACGTTGAGGCAGGTTATAGTTTTTAAATAAATCAAAATATTAACAACCTAAATACAAAGTTCTTAACATTAAAGTATTTAAAATATGTGACAATATTTGCAAGTGACTTGTTTAAAAGGTCACGAAAGCAATGTTCAAGTACTTCCACCTGAATATTCACAGCTTACCTGCTAAGTCTTCACAGGTGGTTTGCAAAAGTGAAAAAGGGAACATATCAACCACGATGCTGCGTACTGTACATTTTATATCGATAGCCATTTTGCAAATCAACCATTTTACCGATTTAAGCTAGACTAGTTATAACGTGTATGGCAACGAAACAAAGTTGCAAAATTTTTTAGTCGGCTTATGATTCATTATGAATTTAATTGTTTTTAACAAAATTAATTTATTTTTATTCATTTGTTACACTAGGTTATAGGCATGTATAGCGATATGTTAAAAAAAAAAAAAAAAAATGGCTCAAGTTTTGTTAAAAGCTAGGCCATTTATTATTCTGCAAAAACGTAACATTTTCTAAAAACTAATTTATTTTTGCTATACTACAAAAGATTTTTACTTATAATTCGGAATTGCAATTCTTCTAAAACTCAATATTGTGGCAGTATATATCTCAATTTTGAATATATGTGTGTGATATATATATAGACAGAATTTTAAATGTTAGAAATTTTTTTTTATTAGAAGGTTTTTTAAAAATTATTTTTCTTATTATTACAAAGTTAAATTTATCAAAATAAAAAATATGCAATATCATTGAATCCGAAAACGCCGAATCATATCTATGAAACCAATATAGCCATAATTCTTTTTCATTTTTAGATTAAAATAAAAATTCTAAGTTCTATTAAAAAAATTATTACAAAAGAATTTATATAACGGCATTTTTATTCTTATTTGCATTGCGAATGTAATTCAGATGTAGTTTTTTTTTTTTTTTTAGCTGTATTCTACAGTTGAAAAATCAAATATTATAACCATTCTTAATAAAAATATTAAGAATACTCAATAGTACTTAACTTCTTAATTTTTTTTAAAAAATTTATTATTTTTTAATTTTGGAGAACCGCACAGAATACTATATATTCTAATAATACTACATATACCAAACATATAAACAAACTAAAGCATGCATACTCATGAAATACTGCTTTTACTAAGAATTTCTATGATATTTTCTGCATAACATTTTTTTTTTTCATGTTGCACAATATAAAATTCAATAAAATAAAAATTCTAATTAGAATCCTAGAAAATATAAGTAACAGATTTATGTAAAAATTCTGACAAGAACACTACATTTAAATGAATAGGATATAATGCATTAATTTTCATTTATCATAAACATTTCTTACTTTAACTATTGTATAATGTTCGATTTTAGTAGCACTGAAATAACGTCAGAATCAAAATGCAATAACGATAAAAGATCTATTTAACTATACAATATATGAAAAAAATGTTAAATTAAGTTAAACAAAATTAATATATGTGAGTTCATCTCTGATTTTATGAAAATTAGTAAATGAATGTGAGGATTTAGTTTTGTGAAGATAATACATGAAATGGTAATTTTCTTTCTTTAATTCTGCATCAATTAAGCTTAATCAAATAGGATTCAATTTTTAACGTTATGTAATTGCAGTATATATCTATTTATAATTAACAAATAAAGACGCGATTTTAAGAAACGTAAGAAACATTATAATTTAGCAAATTTGTATAATTATACCTTGGTAAATATTCTTTGAAAAAAAAATTACGTTGAAAATTGAAATTCTAATATATATTTCATATAAATAAACACAAAGTAGTTTAAAATTTGACTATTAGAGTTCCATTTTTTAAACATAATTTTTATTTAATTCATTATTTATTTATGGTAAGAGGCCAAAACTCAAGGAAAAATTCTAAATAATTAGTTTTTTTTTATTACATAAAACTTTTCAAATCAATACTTTAAGAGAATATCAGTTCTACAACAATGCATATTTGTAAGAATAACAATGTCTATCCGTTGAACAATATGAAGATTGAGATTATACATCAGATAAACAACTTAATATTTATTTCTTATTACTTTTATAGCTATTAATTTTTGAAAATCAGATTTTCAATTATATAGTACTGAATATATCCCAACAAAAATCACCAAAGTAAAAATATTATGCATTTACTGGAATCTATAATAAACATAGTATATCTGCTAATTATAAATACGTATAAAATTAAAAGATGGCGTGTAAGGTAATTTTTATCCAACTGTAGTGCTTAAAGTATTAATATATGAACAACTACCATTCAATTTTTTTTTACTTTACTTCATTTTGATTTTAACATACGCACTTTCATATTCATCATAAATTATAAAAAAAAAAATAAAATCATTATGTACTTACTTCTTAAAGGTATCATTATATATCTTAAAGGTATCATATCGTACATCTAGCACGTCTACTCGTTGAAGGTGGTGTACTATACTGGGAATACTCGTTGAAAAGTACACTCCTTTGCGCAACTCGCTACGCCACAACCCCTTAACAAATAGGAATACCCCCCTTTATAAATGGGAGGGATTTCTTTTGAAGTGGTGCTTGCTCGTCTCCCCACTGGTTTGATTTGTTTACTACAAAGGTCGAAACGTTTTCGTTTCCCCCAGGCTCTGCTCTTCCATCACTCACTTGCAACTGATAAGCAATCATATAGTACTGACCTTGTACGATTTGCAGATTTTCCCAGTCATTACCATTTCATTCTCTCTTAACGAACTGCTCTGAAACAGTTTAGTTTTTTAACTTGTACTCCTTTTTGAATTCATTAACCTTTTGAAAATATTTTTTTATTTTTATTATTTAAGTTCTCTTTCAAACCACGTTCAGTTTGTAATTTTTGAAATTCCTCTTTTAACTTTTTTTTTAATTATTAAATTATAATTAATATTTATTAAATACTTTATTGAAAAAAAAAAAAAAACTTCCCTTCTCCATATATTATTATCTCTATTTTAATTGTTTATTTTTAATTCAAAGGGCTTAAAGCTAAAGTAACTTCCTTTCATATGCAAAAGAAGGAGCTAACGGTTACCTAGCAACCAAGGAGCTCCGTCAACCTACAAATCGTTTGAAGTGGTGTCCTATTACAGGTTGGGTATTGACTAGCGTAGAAGGTATTGGTATTGAATGGTTGGTATCCTATTAGACGACTTAATCGAGAGTTTTTGCATAATGTTTTTTATCGTTCGATATTTTTCTTCATGCGCGCATGCTCATAAAAATAGCTCAGTAGTACAGTATTACAGATAAGCATGCGCAATAGGTACAATGCTTCCTATGATTCCCACGCTAGGAAGAAAAAATATCGGACGATAAAAAAACGTTATGCAAAAACTCTCTAATAACTAAAGCTGTTTTTCCACACAAATTTAAAAAGTTTGCTTGTACGACTATTTGTAAATTGCCAAACTGCCAGGTTTTTTAGATTTTAAGTTAGACTTTAATTTGTTTCTAAAATTAAAATAACTAAATAAATAAAAAAAAAAATATATCCACCGAATTTTTTAGAAGAAAAACCTTTTCAGTTTTCGTAAGTGCAAGAATTTTGAAAATATTTTTTAGTTTAAGAACTGAAAAAATAAAAGCGAAAATCTTTTGTTTAATTTAATTAAAATTTTTAAAACATATTTTATTCTAAAAAAATTTTCTCTGCGATTATTTTTATTCTTAATATCATAAGAAAAATTAATTTATAAAAAAATATGTTTTCGTAAATGCAAGAATTTTGAAAAATATTTTTCTAGTTTACGAACTGAAAAAAAAAAAGAGAAAATCTTTTTTTTTTTTTTTTATTTAATTAAAATTTTCAAAACATATTTTATTCTAAAAAAATTCTTTTGTGATTATTTTTTTATTTTTAATATCATAAGAAAAATTAATTTATAATGAAAAAAAAAAATCACAGAATTAGAGAAAAAAAAATTCCTGTCACTTTTATGCAACAAAGATAATTTGATTTCAGTAATCGTCAACACTTGGTAATTCCAAATTACAAATGTTCAAGAAATTATTTTTTCTCTCTATTTCAAAAAACAAAAGCAAATATCTTATAAATAAGGGTGAAAAACAAAACCTAATTAATTTCAGATGAGATTCCCAGGTGCAATTTAAATCATGAATAATGTTTTGATAAAAAAAAAAAGAGAACGAGTTTTACAAGTGACATTTGTGAAAACCCAAACAAAATGAAGATGAGATACGAAACTTTTAGATCGTGTTAATCAAAACTATTTATAAAACTTGAAGTAATTTTTTCAATCCCTTCTATTAGCTCACACTCTCCCTATATATATATATCTTGTTCAAATTTTCAGTCGTTCATAAAATACTTCTTATTCATCCACTCAAGTTCAAATACATTTTTTTTTTTTTTTTTTTTGAACTTGTAGTGGATGACGCTTGATGTTAATGCAGTTTTTCAAATATTAATTCAGTAATTAAATTGAATTCATTAATTTAAATTTTTTAGATTTAAGTTGCATGTATCTACCAACAGATGGCGAAAAATAAACTTAAAAAAAATGAACGAAAATTATTTATAAAGGATTTTCTGCAATATAGAGAAAAAAAAAGTAGGAATTGTCTTTTAAAAAAAAAAATTTATATTACTTGTTATTCCTACGAAAACGATTTGTGAGCTTATATCTATCATTATTTTTTGTTGGATATTATTATAATGTATTCTTTGAAAAGGTTTTCAATTGGGGTCCTCAAATTTTGGGACGTGAACTTTATAAGAATCCTACAAATATAAATTAAATCATTAAAAAAAATTGCACAGATGTCTCTACTTAGTTACAAGAGAAAAAAAAAAACAACTTCGAATGGAACATACATAAGTATGAAAAATCGTTTGCTGAATAAAAGCAGTTGTTGTGAATCATAAAAATTCTGACTTCGTAGAAATAAAAAATATTTATAATGTTCTGAATAAAAAAGAAACAGACGATTTTTGTAAACAGAATAGAAATTTTAGCAAGAAATCATTTCATAAATAGAATTGCTGTCCTAAATAATAAATTTTTATTAGATAATTATGAAAAAAATATTCTCTAAATGAATATAAAATTATGTTTTTTTTTTTTTTTTCTTCTTATAGTAAAACGTACGTGGGAAATCATTCGATAAATAAAATTACTGCTCTAAATCCTAAATTCTCTGTAAACGATTACGAAATAATGAACTTTGCGGTGAGCATAAAATATAAACATCATAAATTAAAAATGATTTATTGTTACTCTCTAAATGATAAGAATAGCCGATTTTAAATATAAACACAGTTTAGATGAAAACACAGACTAATAATTAATTTCTATATTCAACAAATGATCGCTCGTTTAAAAGTAACGTTCAAATTATTATTATTATTTTTTTTTTTTTTTTTTTTGTCCGAAAGAAGAAGAAGAAAAAAAAGATTAACGAAAATTTTTTATTGTTTTGAATTAAAAGGAGAACAATTGCAACTTTCCATTCATTCTTAGTATTAAGAGATGTCCCTCAAATTTTAAAAAAAAAATCTAAACAATCATAGTTATTAGAGAATTAATTATCTTTCTTGAAGACAAAGGAAATTAATATTTGAAATCATTATTTGAATATTTTATTTAACAATGATCTCTTCGGCCATGTTTGGCTTTTGGTTGTTTTAAAATTTATACTTTTGTAGCGGAAGTATCAATACACAGATTAATAATTAAATTTATATTCAATAAATGAACAGAAAAATTGCTCGTTTTAAAAGTTACGTTTTAATTTTTAAAAACTTTAAAAAAAATTTTTTTTTTACTTCCGAAAGAAAAAAAAAGGATTATTGTTTTGAATTTATAAGAAAATAATAGCAACTTTCCATTCATTCTTAGTATTAAGAAATGGCGATCAAATTTTTTAAAAATTCTAAAAAATCATAAGAGAATTAATTATCTTTCGTGAAGACATTAATATTTGAAATCATTATTTGAATATTTTATTTAACAATGAACTCTTTGGCTATAAATACGTTTTTTTTTTTAAGAACTATATTTTTGTAGCAGAAGTATGAATACACAGACTAATAATTAAATTTATATTCAATAAATGAACAACAAATTGTTCATTTTAAAAGTTACGTTTCAATTTTTAAAAACATTTAAAAAAAATTTAAAAATAGGATTAGCGAAAAATTTTATTGTTTCGAATTAAAAAGAGAAAAATGGCAACTTTCTATTCATTCATAGTATGAAGAAAAATCGATCAAGTTTTTTAAAAATTCTAAAAAACCATAATTACAAGAGAATTAATTATCTTTCATGAAAGACATTAATATTTGAAATCATTATTTAAATATTTAATTAACAATGAATTCTTTTGTTATGGATATGGTTTTTTTTTTGGAACTACGTATATTTTTGTAGAGGAAGTATGAATACACATAAATGAATTACGGTAAATCATAATGGTAACATGTTGTCAAAATGGTTGTCGAAGTGTTTACCTTACGTGTGACATAAATGTGAACCGATTCCTTTTTAAAAGATCTCTAAGCGAATCTTTTACTATCCCGATATTACTGACAAACATTAGAAGGTAAAAATTCTTTATTCAAACAGAACCTTGAAAAACACGAAAAGGCATCATTGACCTCTAAACTATATATATAAGTAAATAAAAAGAAGTGTGTTTCATCCAGTTCTTTGAAGAATGTCACTCAAATAAAACTGGCTACTAAACATTTCATTAGAATTCTTTGTTGTTGAGAAGAATATTATATACACATATATATATTTATATTACATATAAAAAAAGCCGATCGCTTTTCATGGAAGAGAGCAGGTGTTGTGTTTCCCAAAGGCAGCTCGCTAAGTGTTGTCTCAGCTTTGATTCCGTTGCTCCAGGAACCTCGAAGCGCTTACCTAACTGTTTGTGAAAGCCGGTAATTCATCCCCACATGGCAACGGACGGAAAACTGCCAAGTTTGGAAAATGAGAATAGCTTGCGATCATTTTTTTTAATGCTGACATAAAACAATCGGCTAGGTATCAATTTTAAAGGTGTAAACTATATAGTTTTGGAACTGTCTATTCGAAAAGCGCGTTAGGTTTTTTAAATTCAATCAGACAAAATAAATCAAACAGAAAGCTTCCTCCTTCCTTAAGATTAGGAATGATAAATCTGTAGGCCGGAAAGTTTTACGCGAGGGATGTTGGGTCTAAGCTATGGTTCTATTTGTAAGCGTAATGTAGTAACCACGCCTCGCTTTACCCGTTGCTGCTTATTGGCCACATGCGCAGGTAGCGTGCAGGAGGGCCAAGGTTCGAATCAAAGATGGCGTTGCTTGGTTTGGTTTATCGCTTTGCAGTCATCTTGTGCACAAGAGGGCTAAACAGACCGGGACCTATGGTTTAAAAAAGGATTCCGAAGCACTACAAACATCCATGACACAGCCTGGACTCGAAGCCAAAACCTGTGGTACCGTGCGCCAGAGAGGTAGTCACTCGGTCATCAGGCATCAAAGATGACGTTGGGTTACTGCTTTCAAAATCGAGGTGACTCGATGGCGAGTGTGCAAACGTATGTAAACATCTCATATGGATAGTAAGGTTTCCTAGTGGGAGTTTTTTTCCCATACAACATGCAAATGTGGGGCAGTTCTACTAAAACCACCGGAGGCCTCATGAACCATTATGCACCCCCAATAAACAGTCCGACCGTTTATGACAATAAATAAATAATATATAAATATCGCATGCTCATCACAGATGGGGGATAAATTAAGAATCGCAGTTCAGTTTCACAACGGCTACACGTTATCAACCGTTTGCTGCTTCCAAACAAGAGGCGAGTCTGCCCCGCCAACCAATTATAAACCGATTTGACAGAACACTCCGAGAGAATCATGTGTCTGCATCCCACTCCGACTGGAATCAGTTTTTTCCGCACATCAAAAGGAATTCTCAAGGATCTCTTTTACGACCAGCTGCCACTCACAACCAGAGATACGTGGATTGTTTTTCGCGGTCAGCCGGAGATATGGAATCGGGGTTGACTAGGCTCTTACTCCCCAAAATCTTGACCAATTCTTAGAATTGGTCAAGATTTTTCTTTTTTTTTCTTATGTACGAACAGCGTGCTTTCTATAGTACATTAATATTTGTAACATATTTTTAATCAGGTAACACATTCCCATTTGTAAAAGTGAAGTTGAAAATCAGTTTAGCCTTTCTAAAGCTTTATTGCATGGTGGTCGTACGTTTCTCTGAAAGTCATTGTTATCTGAATCTGTTGTCATAGCCACAATATTCAAAGTTGGACTTCTGAGATTTTCACCAGGGCAATATTGTATATCCCTGACTCGTGACCCAGTAGCAACGTGAGCAGCTGGCATGCAGGAGGGTTGAGGTTCGAATTCGCTGACGGCGTGGTTGTAGTCACTGTTTTCCGAAACGAGGAGACTCAATGGCGATTGTGACAACAAGTGTAAAACGTTAAGCATGGATGGTTAAGCCGCCTGGAGAGAACTTATCCAAGTTTTCCTCCCATACAACCCGAAAACGCGGAGCAGTTATTCATAAAAATCCTCTCAAGAAGCACTGTCATTCACTCAAGAGCTACAAGTGCTTTGTTCGTTGTTCCGCTCTCATCTTTCAAACTGCCAAGGAGGCCCATAGATCTACAGGGAGGAGTCAGGTGTGAATAAAGAAAAAGAAATTCTTTTTTTTTAGTGGATAGCGCGTTAGCCCACTTTAAGCAATAGGTCCCGGTCTAATATGACTACTACTACGCCACACCACATCACTGTGACTAGAGCTGAGTTGCCCCTTTTACAGTTTGGGAATGATGTGGGTGAGAAGAAATAAGGGCTCTGTGGCGCTCTACGGTCATATGAGACCGGGACATTTTTGCGGCTTAAAGTGGATTCGAACCACTACAAACATCCATGGCACCGCCGGGACTCGAACCCAAAACCTCTATAACCGAGCGCCAGAGTCTAGCCACTCGACCATCAGGTCCCTGATCTCATATGACTGTTGAGCGTTGGGCTGACAACCCCTACACCGAAAAAAAGATCTGTTGTCTCGTAATCTGCCAGTAGGCAGACGGCCTTGACCCAAATGGGGCTGTTGCGCCAATGATGATGATGATGGTGATTTCAGACAGAATAACAATAAATAAGTATACACGTGTGTCGGCGTTTCTGAAAAAGTTATAATTCTAGCAATCGAATATGAAAGAATTTAAAATACTTTATGAAATTTCCATTATTAAATTGCTTAAAATTAGATATACATAAAAAAAAAAACTCCTTAAATTAAAAATAAAATAAAACAATTAAAGTAAACCAGTAATAGGTGTAGTCACGGCCGGATTTAGATGAAAAGAGGCCCTAGGCTATTCCACTTATGAGGCCCTTTCACCTCCCATTTTTAAGTTTGTAAATGACACGAGTGATAATGAAATACATCATTACCGTGATATGCATCAATATGTTAAATGAGACACGTTGTGATGGGTACCAATCTTTATAAAAAATGTGGCACAAAAAACATTTATTTGAAAATTTATTCTCAGCACCCTATAGAGTACTTGTAACAATAACTAATCAAACACAACACACAACATTTACAAAGAAACAAATTTCAAATAATAAAAATATTTGCCCACGAAAATAAAATATGCAACAAAAATTATCCTAGTTTCTATCAAATTAAATTAAATATATTCAATTAAATTAAAAGCAAATTCAGTTCAGATAAATTCATTTATTTTACAGTTTTTAGAATAGTGTCATTCTAATTTTGCTAACAATTTGAATGTACGCCCCTCCGGATCTTGAGGCCCTAGGCTGAAGCCTAGTTAGCCTATAGAAAATCCGGCCGTGGGTGTACAATAAGTATCCATTTAGAGATTTAATAATAACTAACTGTTGCATTAATAATAACTTTACTGTTGCAACTGTAGTATATGGGCTAGAGTTGTCCAACTAGTATATGACCTGGCATTAAGTATATGGCCTAGCATTAAGTATATGGGCTAGCATTGTCCAACTATCGTAAATCGTTTTTAAATCGTAAATCGTTTTGTTGACTAACGTAAATCTCAAATCGTCGCCAAGTCAAAAGACTACTGCCTTCAGGTACGGCCCGAAATCGACCATTTTTTTTTCTTGTGGATGTCCGAATTAGAAGAGGGGGAGGGGGGGGTGGGGGTGCGTGGGAGGGTAGCCGTGAAGAAGGCCGAATTGTCTTGCGCTTCGATCCACTCGAAGGGTTCGCACCGGATGCTGACACCCGTTTCCCACCGACACGATCCACGGCCCCGAACGGAAAAAGGATTCGTGCCTCCCTTCCCAGCGTGCTCATCCTTCTCGAGATCCGACCATCCCCCCCTTCCCCCACACCCTCCCCTCCTTCTTATTAGCCAGTCCTCCCCCCACCTGAGTATTTAATGAAGCGGACAGGGCTGGAAAGTGTATCTGTCCGAGTTCGAGGAATAGAAAAAAAAAAAAAAATTAAATTCTATTACTGTCACATCTCGTCTGTTCGATCATGGGCTAGCATTGTCCAACCCGCGGGCTGGCGTTGCTATGAATGTTGTCCAGTATGAAATCAGCAATTGTCTTAAAACATTGAGATTTTATATTGGATAATTTTTTTTCCATACTCTCAGACATAACAAGTAACATAAAAAAAAAAAAAATTTTTAAAGTCAATTCTTACTTTTTTTTCACTGTATTGCAGAAAGTCCTTTATAAATAATTTTCCTTCATTTTTTTAAGTTTATCGGGCGCCATCTATGGGTAGATATATGCAACTTAAATCTAAAAAAAAAAACTAAAATTATTGAATTAAATTTAATTGGTGAATTAATATTTGAGAATTGTATTAACATCCAGTGTCATCCACTACAAGTTCAAAAAAAAAAAAAAAAAAAATGTATTTGAACTCGTGTGGATGAATGAAAAGTGTTTCATGAACGATTGAAAATGTGAATAAAATATATATAGGGAGAGTGTGAGCTAATAGAAGGAATTGAAAATATGCCAAATAATAATAATAATAATAATAATAATAATAATAAAGAAATTTAGTTTTATTTCATTTATATGCCAAATTACAAATTCCTGTTTTTATTTTCTGAGCATTTCTTATTTCATTGATAAAAGCTTTCTGCCGTAAGCGGCCTGAGGGCCAATTAGTTAGCGCTCTGGCCGTTGGTGCTTCAGGTTCGAATCCTGGCGGTAGCACGGAAATTTGTGAGCGGTTCGGAATCCACGTTAGTCTGTAGGTCCTGCTCTACTTAGCCCAATGTGTGAGCAAAATTAATGGTAGAGCGACAAACCAAACCCAAATCTTGCTACAATAAATCTCCCGAAGAGAGATTGAAATTTATTATGCTATATTTTTATTATTTGCCACAGCGATATCTTAAATTGGGTCTGATTTCCGAGTGCCTAACGCTCTGACCTCGATGTCACTTAGAATCCCGGCGGTGCCATGGATATCTGATAGTGGTTTGGAATCCACCTGGTCTAATATAACTGCAGAGCTTTGGGAGTGGGGCTGACAATAATACCCTGTTAAAAGAAAACTTCTCCCTGTCATGAAATCTACCAGTGGGCAGACGGCCTGGCCCACTATGGAGCTGTTGCGTCAATGAAGATGAAGGTATTTTAAATTGTACATTTTTAAATACAATGATTGATAAATTAGTAATGTTATATGTGTCGTTTGAAACAGATTTACTTCATTTAATGCGTCTAAAGAGAGTTTTTCTTGCTTCAAACGAGTAAGAAGGAGATTAAAAAATTAAGCATCCCTTTCTAGACCTGAAGTTCTTCGTGCTAGTACAGAATAGATGACGAAAATGGGTATGTCAATTGAGGCATTCCTATTCTTTAGACTCTTCTATTTGGATATTCTGATTTTGTATGGTTTTTAATGTGTTTCATTCTCTTGGCTATTCTTTTTTTATATTCCGATTTTGTATGGTGGTTTTTAATGTGGTTTAATTCTCCGGCAAATTCTGCTTGGATATTCTGATTTTATATGGTTCTCAATGCAGTTTCATTCTCTTGGCAATTCTGTTTGGATATTCCTATTTTGTATGGTTTTCGTTGCAGCTTAATTCTGATAGCAATTCTACTTGGGGATTCTGATTTTGTATAGCTTTCATTGGGGTTTTTATTCTGATAACAATTCTATTTAAATATTCTGATTTTATATTGTTTTAAATGTGGTTCAATTCTCTAAGCAATTCAATTTGGGCATTCTGATTTTGTTTGGTTTTCATTGAGGGTTTAATTCTCTTGCCAATTCTATATGTGTTTGTGTTATAGTTTAATTTTCTGTTTCAACATTCTGATTTTACATGATTTATAGATGTGATGTATTCTATCAGGCCTTTTCATAGTACATGAGAAGTTCGATATCAGTGATAAAAGACAGAGCAATACACTCTTAAATTACCTTTAAAAAAAAATCTGTATTTTTATGTTGCAATTTTTATTTATTAAAAGCATATATATATTTTTTTTTTTATAAGACCAAGTTCAGAGGTACAATATTTTGGCACAGCAAGAACTATATCTTTTTTTCCTTAATTTCAAAATTATTATATACATAGTTTTACATACATTTTTATAAAATTAATCTCTAATTGAAAGAAAATTGATTTAAAAACATGAAGTTGGGTTACAAGAGATTAAGTTACAATAATTTAATATAACTTTAATGAGGTTATTGCACAATTAAATGTTAGCAGACTAAAATAAGAGAAAAAATTATTTAATAAAAATTATATTAGGCTTTTCATTTTAAAACAAATAGAAACATTTAAGCTTTTGTAATAGGAGAGTAAATTCAATACGATTGATTAAAACAATTGCATGCTGTTAACATTGTGGAAGATAGCATATTTCAACAACAATTGATGAGTGTGATTATCTGCTAGAATAGGAAATGATATGAGCTTAATTCCTATTGTTGCGCAAGTAGTAAGTTGAGTTGTAGAAAACTGAGGCAGCGTGAATTAATTTCTTTCTTTCTCTCGATATAATTATATATGCACATAAATTATCAAATGTGCAAAAAAATATAAAGAGAAAAAATTTTTATTTTATCATTTCAATCCATTAGTGGATGATATTTATTTACAACAAAATTTCCTTTATTTTTACACCATTTAATAAATTGCATTAAGTTTTTTTTTAGGTACTACGAACATTAAATATATTTATCGATTAATTTAATGGATCGTTTGCAAACCAAAAGTAAATAATTTTTAACACGAATATTTTTTAGAAGCAAACGATTATGAATTTCTTTCAATTTAATTCTTTGTAAATGAAAATAATAATTCAACTTAAAATGTTCTTTTTTTTGTGAATATTGAATTAACAAGTATAAACTGAATAAAAAAAAGTAGTAAAGTCTAAAAAAAGGATAAAAGTATTTAACTGATGATAAATTTTATCTTTTTTTTTTTTTTTTTTTTTTTTTTAAGCAAGCAACTCATTTTTTATTTTATTCTGTTATGCTTTTTGGAAATATGTTTTGCATGGCTTAAACTTATTTTTAACGTTAAAATGTCAATTATAAATAAAATACAGTGACGAACATGCAGGGCTGATTTTCCTATAGGCTAACTAGGCTTCAGCTTAGGGCCTCAAGATCAAGAGGGGCCTACATTCAAATTGTTAGAATAATTAGAATCACACTATTCTAAAAACAGTAACACTAAAAACTGAATCGAAAATAGCAATA
>BPLR01005291.1:0-45550 GCA_021605095.1 Caerostris extrusa | reverse complement strand
AAATATATATAGGAGAGTGTGAGCTAATAGAAGGAATTGAATAAAGGTCGTAAGTAACTTAAGTACTATTTTTAAAAATCCAATTAATTTTAGAAATAATTTCTGATTCATTACATTTTTTAAAAATTGTACGTTTAAATGAAAACGTTAGGTAAACAGTTGATGAAATAAAATGTTCAACAGCTACTTTACAACGAATTCATAAAAGAGAGATTACACAGAGATAAATATAATTTATGTCGCTCTATAAAGTGATAGAAGAAACATGGCTCCACTTTTTGAAGTTGTTTGTGTTTTTTAATGCTAATCTATTTTTTTAATCTTTTCTACATCTAATCTATTTTTTTTTTAAAATAGGACCATTCTTTTTAAATCTTTCTCATCCTTCTGTAATTTAAGAACAGAACTTTTTTTTTTTTTTTTTTATCAAAATATTTTTAAAAAATAATAAAAATAACTATCGTGTTTCTATGAAACGAATTAATTCATAAATAACATTTAGAATGGAATGCAAATAATACATATAAATTATCATATTAAGCTGTGACAATTAATTTTTAAATATACGGACGCCCACATGATGTATTTTTTAATACATTGGTTTACACCACTTTGGCTGTTAGAGACTAAATACATTTTGCAAAATTGTAACAATTTTAACTGGCAGAAAAAACATTGAAGGCCGGCACCCCTGCTCAAAAGATTAATATCTGCAACAGAAATGGTATGATGTGGATTATCTCTTACTTAGAAGAATCGGCTTCCGAAAGTAGAGAAAAGTAGTAAAAATAACATTCAATAATTCTATGAAGCAAAAATCTGTTGATTTTCCTGGAAACCAAAGCCTTTTGGAGATTATTTCGAAAAATAATCCAACTTTTCGGAAGATCTTACCATTTTTTCTGAGAAGAAATCGACAAAATAAAGGTCGAAAATCTTGGCAAAATAAAGGTCGCAAATAATTTAAGTACTATTTCTAAATATCCAATTGATCTCAGAAATAATTTTTTATTCTTTACTTTTCTTTTTATAAGTGTGTACGTCTAAATGAAAAAGTTAGGTAAACAGTTGATGAAATAAAATATTCAACAGCTACTTTATAACGAATTCATAGAAGAGATTACACAGAGATAAACATAATTTATGTCGCTCTATAAAGTGATAGAAGAAACATGGCTCCATTTTTTAAGTTGTTTGTGTTTTTTAATGCTAGAATCTAATTTATTTTTTAAAAATATGAAAATACTTTAAAATCTTTCTCATCCTTCTGTAATTTAAGAACAGAGTTTTTGATCAAAATATTTTTAAAAAATAATATTAACTATCTTATGTGTTTCTATGAAACGAATTAATTCGTAAATAACGTTTAGAATGGAATGCAAATTAGTACATTTAAATTAACATATTATGTAATGCGACACAAGACTTATCTAATTTAAAATCTGACTTACTAGTACATACAGTGAGTGTAGAAATATGCTTGCAGTGCTGAATTATATTGATAAACACGTTTTTACTATTTTATCAAGGACAAATTTCACGGAAAAAAATATCAAGAGTTTCAAAATTGTTTGTACTTGGAATTTAAAAAATAATTATCAAAATATTTCATGAATTTTATTTTAAAAATTAAAAAAAAAAACTTTGACGAATGACATTTGAAGGCGTAATTACTATTCAAACGTGCGGAAAATACAAATTTATAATCGTGGTATCCAATCTGTTTAAGAATGAAAGTCTTCAACTCGTTTATGAAACTTTGCAGTATGTTCGCATAAAAATTCACTTTAAAAATTTCTGTTTTTTGAATAAACGCATTTAGAAATGGGAGGGAAACGATCATAGACTTCTATTTCAGAAAGGAAACGACTATACAACTACGTAAAGAAGGTAAAACATTAAATGAGACTTCCATTTTCAATGGTAAACCTTATTCTACTGTACAGTCAACAACGAAAAGATTTGGATCTTTTCAACGTTACTTAATCAAACACGCAGTGATTGACGAACCATCTCTCCTCAAGGGTTCTGTCGGCCTGATGGCCAAGTGGCTAGCGCTCTGGCCTTTGGCACCGCAGGCTTCAGGCTCGAATCGTAGAGGTAGCATGGATGTATGTGCAAAAAAATTACCATTGAGAGACAAACCAAAAGAAAAATCAAGGTTTATGGTTATAGATCCATTTTTAGTCAATCGGGGAAAAAATATTAATTCGAGGTTTAACACTTCTAACATAGTAGTATAGCGAATTCTACAACTTCGTAAAGAAGGTAAAACATTCAATCAATTTTCAATGGTAGACCTCGTTCTACTGTACAGTCAATAATGAAAAATTTGGATTCTTTTCAACGTTACTTAATCAAACACTCAGTGATTGACGAACCATCTCTCCTCAAGGGTTCTGTCGGCTTGATGGCCGAATGGCTAGCGCTCTGGCCTTTGGCACCGCAGGCTTCAGATTCGAATCGTAGCGGTGGCTAGTATGTTTGTGAGTAGGCTCTCTTCCTAATAGAACTCCACGTTAAACTGTATGTCCCGGTTTAGTTAGTCTAGAGTGTGCAAAAAAAATTACCGTAGAGGGACAGAACAAAAGATAAATCAAGGCTTATGGTCATCGTTTATTCTACAACTTCGTAAAGAAGGTGAAATATTAAATCAAACTCCAATTTTGATTGATAGACCTCGTTGTACTATACAGTCAATAATGAAAAAAATTTTCTTTTTCAAAGTTACTTAAAAAGCACACAGAAGCATTACTTAATCAAGTAACGTTAGAAACTTAATCAAGCAAGCATAACTGACCATTGCTCCTCAAGGCTTAAATAGATAAATAAATGATAGACTAAAAATAATTATTATAAATTATTATTTTTATTTAATTAATAAATATTATAATGTATAATATTTATTATAATAAATAATTAAAATAATAATAATTGAGTTTTAATGTTCCAAAACAGCAGTAATCGAATTTTACAACTATTTAAAGAAAGTAAAACCTTAAATCAATTTTCAATTTTCATTGGTAGACCTTGTTCTCCTGTACAGTCAATAATGAAAAGATTTGGATCTTGTTCGACGTTACTTAATCAAGCAACGTTAACAACTTAGTCAAGCAACTTAATCAAACACGCATGACCGACCATCACTGCCCACAGTTTATGGTAATCAACTCATTGTTAGTCAATTGAAAAAAATTCAAGGTTTAAAATGGTTGCAAAAAAGTGCATTAAAATGGTCGTTCAAATTCAAAACGTTGGAGTACAAGTATCATTAAATACAGTACGAAATCCATGCAAAGAAGCTTAAGCTTGTTCCGTGACCGAGTTGCTAGTAGAGAACATTTCGTGACAGAAGAGAATTGTTAAAGTACGATTAGTTTTTACAAAAAATCTACACAATGGTTCTGCATTTTGGAGAAAGACTTATATTCTCGGATAATAGTTAGTTCAGCATTTTAAGATCTGATGGAGCAAGGAAGATATGGAGAAAACCAAACATCGAAATGCATCCAAAAATCTTCTTCCTACCTTGAAGTATGGAGAAGATTCTGTACTTGTCTAGGGTTATATGAGTTTCTCAGGTGCCAGAAATTTGGCCATTATTGATGGCACCATGATTCACGATATAAACATTGATATAAAGAATATTTTACTATAAAGAACTGCAAAAATTGGGACTCAGTTGTTGATTTCTTTTATGCAGGATGATAATCCTAACACACAGCGCTAAACACTATGATTTTGGGTATATATAATATCCAAATTTCTTCTATATCCTCTTCAATAACCAGAAATCAACTCCAATTGAATTGTGGGATGTTTTAGATAAAGTAAGATTAAGATCCATTTCTATCAAATGTGATCGAAAAAATTCCAATTCCTACATAAATTCTAAATTCTAACATTCCTTCTAATTCAAATTCTAACATTCATGTGATCTAAATTCTTCCAATTACTACAAAAACTGATCAAATCCATGCTACAAAAACTGCAAGGTGATATAAAAGTCAAATGATATCCAATGAGGTATTAATTGAAATTATTTATAACAAAAATTTGTATATTAGTTTGTTTGTACGAATAATTTTTACTCTGTTAGATAATTTAATTTGTTTTTTTCTAAATATGGGAATGATTAATTTGTTTTAATTGAAATAAAATATAAAAATAGCAAATATTTATATGTATATTAGTTTTGTTTAAAATTTTTATTTCTGCTATTGAAATTGCAGGCACTTTATGAATGCAAATAAAATATACAAATATTTTCTACACTCACTGCATATGTATTATGCATTAAAGGAAACATTTTAATGTGAGATCATATTAGCTAATAATTAGTAGAATGTTACCAGACAAATAAATCACAAAAATAAAAGCTAACGAATATTAAATTTTGATATTTATTATCATTTTTTTTTTTTTCTTGTACATCGAGAAAGGTTCATGTTTCACTTTATGCAACCTAAGAAAAGTCCACCGACTGATGATGAAGAAAAGGTATTGCCGTCCGAGAGAACTTTTAGGGGTAATTGCCCCTCATTTACTTTTAATACGGAATAAAAACGAGAAAACTCTCACCAAGTTGCATGATTGTAAATGAGAGACACACATTGTTCCTGTAGCCATCGAGTCTTGTGGTTTGTAAAAGCAGTCAATACAACGGACGCCATCAGTGAGTTTATACAAGAACCTTCCAGCGCTCAAGCTGTGCACCCTACCACTGAACCATGAGTAGGATTATTTTGACGCTTGAAAAAAATTTTGTGTGTGTGCTAAAAATTTTTTATATTTCTATTTAGTGCAACATAAAATTATGATGAACATACTATAATAATGTATCTGATGACATAATATAATAATGAATTCAATTAAATGGATGAACTCAATTCTAAGTTCTTATATGACAACAAAAATATGGATGATCTTCTTCGTAACAAGCGGCCTGATGGCCAATTGGCTAGCTCTCTGACAACTGGAACCACAGACTTCAAATTCGAATCCTGGCAGTGGAATGGATATTTGTCAGTCGTTCAGAATTCACGTTAAACTGTAGATCCCGGTCTAATTATTCCAAAGTGTGCAAAAAAATGACCGTAGAGAGACAAACCAAACCTTCTTAGATACTACTTAATGTTAATGTTTCTAATTTTTATCATTTAAAAATTGACTTCTTAACATACAATTTGACTCCCGACGTTCACCATTATTTGCTATTTACTACCACTAATTTATTAATATTCACCATGTGATAAGTTTTACTATTCTAAATATAATATTTTAATTTTTGTGAGTAAATTAACTTTTCATTTAGGCTGCAAATACAGTATATATTTCAGAATATATAAGCGGATAGTTCGTTTTTTCTACGAAATATGTACCAAAGTTCAAAACCGGTATTTAAGTCGAAATGAAATTCATGTAATGTTCATTATTTACGATATTCTATTAGTATTTCAGGTGTACTACTGTGTCCCAGAAGTAAAACCATTTTTCAACTTAAAATTCCTGTAGCTTACGGAATTTCAATTTTTTTCTTTTCTTTTTTAGGTTGTTGGCACTGTCCTTGTGAGAAGCTAAAATTGATTCTGGCGATTTTTGAAATGTCTGAATTAATTGAGCAAAGAACTGCATTAAATTTTGTTTGTAAAAATGCATAGAATCTTGCAGAAGGCAATCGGTGAGCATTTTTATATCGGAAAGAAATGTTTAGAAGTGGTATAAACAGTTCAAAGAAGACAGAGAACGCGTTGAAGACAAAGAGCCTTCTGGTCGACCATCAACCTCAACCGACGAAGCTCACGTCCAAAAAATTAAAGATTTGGTACCTGCAAACCACCGATTTACAATTAGAGACCTTGCTGATGATGTTGGAATTTCAAAAGGATCGGACAATTCCATTTTTGGGCCTCAAACGCTTCAAATCTCGATTGGTACCGAAAACACTGAAGCCGCCAGCTCACACTGCATTAATTCTTCTTGACCTTTTCGCCAAAAATGAAACCCATACCGTTCCACAACCACCTTATTGATATCGTGCGACTTCTGGCTGTTCCCTAAACTCAAAAGACCACTCCGGGACACCGTTTTGAGTCGATTGAAGAGATTCAATGTGAATCGCCGCCCGTTTTGAAGACCATCCCTGCGATGGCTTTTTAGCATGCATTGGGGATTGGAAAAAAAGTTGGCATAAGTGCATTGTGTCCGGAGGGGATTACTTTGAAGGCGATGAAATAAATTTAGAAGAATAAATAAAGAGTTTTTGAAAAAAAAAAAAATTGGTATTACTTTTTGGGCACAGTAGTACATGTTCGGTATTTTTCTGTCAGCTAGGCTTTCGCCAACATCAGATGCTCCGTTTTGGCGACGACGTAGCATTCCATCAACGTAAACAATTTCGAAAAGAAAAACACTCATTATCATAAAATAAATAGCTCATTTAATTTAAGGTTACATTTTTTCATAAAATATAACAAAAACATGCTTTATTTAGTAATATGTGGCGATTTTTCACTTGCGTTCGGTAAACAGTAAACTATCTACGTAGCAGTATATAAACTGATTCCCCGTACACCAGCTCTAAAAAGGTTTTAACAATTCTCAACTTATACATGGAAATTTACGGTAATCAATGTTTTGTCCACGTTCAGATAAAAATTACTGAAATAAATCACTAAGCTAGGTGATGAGGTCAAGCCAGTAACCTAAACAGATTGTGGTCCAGACATAGCCCCATCAGATTATTAAGTGGATAAGAAAAAATTTCCCACCCTAATTCATTCAGCTTTTGTTGAGTCATTTGTACTGTGTGAGGCCGGACGTTATTTTGTTGAAGAATCACTCTCCACCTATTGAATAATGCAGGTCGTTTAGCGAGTAATGCCCACTTTAAATTCAGTAGATGTTTGAGATGACAGTAGATGTTTGAGATGATAGTTTGGTTATTCACAGGCAGTTCAAAATAAACCACCCTTCCATATCCCACCAAATACAAAGCAAAACCTTCTTAGACGCTATCTTAGATTTCCGGTGGGAATAGGTTTTTATTTTGGGCTTAATTATTGTCTCTTTTTTTTTTTTTAGTAACGTGTGTATAAACTATCCTCTCTTCATCTCTAGTCACCATACGCTTTAAAAATAAGGATCAAACTCATTTTTTGTGATTAGCGATGTGCAAACATTTACCCGTTGTTGACGGTTTTGAACTCAACTCATGTGGAACACAAACAGCAGCTGGAGAAATCTCTTATCCTTTTTTAGGTGTTGTACAACTGTTGTTTGTGCACGGTAGTGTTCGCTGCGTGCTAGCTTGCTTGCCCACTTCTGAAAATTTGTTGGCTGCTTGCTAGCTAGTTGGGTCAGGATGTAAGACCAATCTCTTTCTTTATATTAATTTCTTATATTACAATATTAACATACACTATATTAACAATACTACATGCATATGGCACCCTGTGCCTCTTCTACAATAGCATTAATAGTTAAAAACCATGAACACATCACGTACGGTCCCTGACCGTCGTAATCACTCAGACGGTTCTAGTGTTCTCCAAATTGTCTCTAAAACTCACCGCATGTCCTTACCAGTTCATACAGTTAAAGTACCAGTTACTGGTCACAGTGCCGACCTCTCGCGGCTATCTAATAATAATTAAACCTTACAGTAGATTCTACCATCTATTTGTTATATAAGGTTCTGAGTCTACCAGTGCTTTCAAATCATCACTATCAACCAGTATTGTTCAACCCCATCTCTGTTCATCTTCAAGATTAAATTTCCCTTCTCGGAACTTTTGAGCCAATGTTCTCCAAATTGTCTCTAAAAACTCACCGCATGTCCTTACCAGTTCATACAGTTAAAGTATCAGTTACTGGTCACAGTGCCGACCTCTCGCGGCTATCTAATAATAATTAAACCTTACAGTAGATTCTACCATCTATTTGTTATATAAGGTTCTGAGTCTACCAGTGCTTTCAAATCATCACTATCAACCAGTATTGTTCAACCCCATCTCTGTTCATCTTCAAGATTAAATTTCCCTTCTCGGAACTTTTTGAGCCAATGTTCTCCAAATTGTCTCTAAAACTCACCGCATGTCCTTACCAGTTCATACAGTTAAAGTATCAGTTACTGGTCACAGTGCCGACCTCTCGCGGCTATCTAATAATAATTAAACCTTACAGTAGATTCTACCATCTATTTGTTATATAAGGTTCTGAGTCTACCAGTGCTTTCAAATCATCACTATCAACCAGTATTGTTCAACCCCATCTCTGTTCATCTTCAAGATTAAATTTCCCTTCTCGGAACTTTTTGAGCCAATGTTCTCCAAATTGTCTCTAAAACTCACCGCATGTCCTTACCAGTTCATACAGTTAAAGTACCAGTTACTGGTCACAGTGCCGACCTCTCGCAGCTATCTAATAATAATTAAACCTTACAGTAGATTCTACCATCTATTTGTTATATGAGGTTCTGAGTCAACAGTGCTTTCAAATCACCATTATCAACCAGTATTGTTCAACCCCATCTCTGTTCATCTTCAAGATTAAATTTCCTTCTCGGAACTTTTAAGCCAATGTTGAACTTGAATTCACTTATGGATCCTGGATACACGGAAGAAATGGTTCGAGTTGCTTCTGCAGCATTTCCATGCATATTAAACTCACAAAGCAGCAAATTGCAAATATATAACTTATCATATTCCATCACTTCTCTGGAAAACAAAAATTAAATATATGTATACGGAAATGTAGAATAAAGGGATTTAAAATACAAAAATTTAAAATAATTAAAATAAGGAGTATCAAAATCATATTTATGTGCATTTATATTGACTTGGATTTAGGTCAGTTAAAATCCAGCATTACAATCCAATATTTTATTTGGCGTATAAGACTTGCTGGACCATTACATTTGTTAGACTAAGTGAATTTTGAATATCTTCATATGTCCTTAAACACTGCAAAGGCCTTCTATTGACGTTTCAAGAGGTCAATACATGGGAGAATCTTATATTTAGAGTGGTCATCCCAAAATTAAACAGTGAGTACTGATAAGACAGAACATTTCCTTCTTATGTATCCTGTTTCTTTTTGTTGAACATCAGTTGACACTGCCGCATTTGCATGTCGTATGGCATAATAGTTTAGCGATTTTTTATGTGAATAAAAGTAGAAAAAAGTTACAAGAAAGGTTGGTTGTTTATAATGAAAGGTATCACCGGAAAAAATGATAAGAAAAAGAGTAACTATGTTTATATTTATACTTGACATGTATTTCACTGACATACCACAGGGCCAGCTGGAGATCTTCTAGGACGCCCCAGTGCTCCCTCGCACACCCTTTGAGAACCACTGCTCTATGGAAATGATGCAAAAACATTTCGAAACATTTCTTCCATGTATCCAGGTCCTATAAGTTAAATGAACTTCAATATTGGTTTTTAAAAGTTCCACGAAGAGAATTTTACTTTTGAAAATGAACATAGAAGTGGTGGCCCAATGTAGGTTGATAATGAATATTTGAAAGCACTACTGATAATAGAGTCAAAACACCATACAACAAGTATAGAACTAGTTGAATGGCTTCATTGTGAGCAAACAACAGTAGTAGAACAACTACAAATGATAGGAAATGTGTCTAAGTACCACATGAACATGCAGCTCAAAACCATCAGCAACGATTAAAGGTTTGCACATCACTAGTTAGAAGAAAAGAAATTGGTTCTTTTTTACATGTATAGTGACAGGAGAGGAAAAGTGGATACTTTATGCAAACGTTACTCGAAAAAGACAATGGTTAAGCCTAAAAAGAAAAACTTATTCCCACAGAAAAGCATGGATTGCATCTAAAGAATCTTTTGCTTTGCTTTTTGGGATATATGAAAAGAGGTGGCTTGTTTTGAACTGCTTGTGAATAATTAGATAAATAAATCATCTCAAACATACACTGTCAACAATTAGAGAATTAAAAATCCACTTGACTCACAAAATATCCTGTATTACTCAACGGACTGAAAATCTAAGTAATTCTTCTAAAAATAAATAAATAAATAAAAAAAAAAAAAAAGCCTGGCCTCACATAGCACAAATGATTGATTTAGGAAACAGAAACTGAGTGAATTAGGATGGTAAAATTTTACCTCATCTACTTTATAGTCCAGACATAAGTCCACCAGACTATTATCTGTTAAAGTCTCTGCAGTATTTCCTTACCGGCAAAATTTGAGTAATAAACAGGAGATTGAAATTTTCTAAATGGCTATTTTAATACATAACCAAAAGGTTCTTCCAAGGTAGAACCGAAAAAATATTCGAAAGATAATTTAATGCCACAGAAAATGATGGAGAATATTTCAATGATTAAATATGTGCAACAATAAATATTTTTTCCTTTCAAGATTGTCTATATAAATCCTGCATTATATTTCGTTGAACCCAATAATTCTAGTGTCCATTTAAAGAATGGAATTTTGGAATCTCTATCTTGGGTAGAAGTATCGCTTTTTATCCCACTTGAGATATAAGAAAGCGTCAAATTACAAATTTTAAAAGAGATATTAGTGCAATAGTTGTCGAGAAAATCTGATCCATGTTAAAGTAAGACAACTTTGTTTTTCTGGAAAGAAATTTTTCAGTTTCCTATTTTAAGATAAGTAATGAAACAGGAACGTTTCCAAAGTATCCAAGTGTTCCGAAATCCCCAAGTACTCCACGAGTTAATAGTCTTAAACGGCACTTATCTCGATTAATTATTCGTCCTTCGAATCTATCTTCGAAGATTGTTTGATAAAAAATTGTAATATGCAAAGGAGACAAGAAATAGGAAAGACATCGATCATATATATCAAAGAATATATGTCTATGTTTCTGCGTAAAACTTCTCTCGCGAGGGACAGATGTTTCTGATAGATAAGCAATAATTCTTATAAATAGATTTTTTTAAAGGTATGGAAATAATTATCAAAGTTATTCTTTAAAATAGTCGATCATAGCAAAATCGGAAGGAAAATAATAAGTCGTCTTGCATTCTTTTCGCCATGAGCATAATAATAAAAAAAATTTAATTTTTGTCTGAAGAGTTAAAAAACAGGATAGAATGAACATTATCCACCCTAAAAACACATGAGAGCGTTAAATTTTTAAAAATTTAAACATAGACAAAAAGCTAAATAAGAACATAATGTTTATGAATTTAAAATTCTTAATTTAAATTTGAAATCACATGATTGCATAAGTTTTAATTCACCGATACTGTTATATTTACTGAATCACAAATTATAGTACCTATTTCTGATATTGAATTTAAGGCGAGGATTTACACTTTCCATGTGTTTCACAAGCAGTAGAATGCTGCATCAAATTAGTTATTGAAGCGTCGGCAGTAAGAGGTTGGTTTGTTGCTCTACAGTCATTTTTTGCACACTAAGGATAATTAGATCTGGACTTACAATTTAAAGTGCATTTCGAACCATTAACAAATAGCCATACCACCTCCAGGCCTGTGGTATCAAAAGCCAGAGAACTAGCCACTTGACCATCAGCCGTAGTGAGCGGCGACGATGCATGAGATGGATTCATAAGATCAGGAATAACATATAGAATTGCGTTACTCGTATTTGAATCAATATCTCAAAGTTTTATGAAATAATTAAAAAACATGTTTTAAAGCTAAAGTGTACGAAGATTCGTGGAACACAATATTCATCTATCCCTACGAGATGAGTTCTGTGTTGCCTTCACACTGAAAATAAGTGAAGAGATGCATGAAAATTCGTAAATCGTCAAATATTATAGGCATTTCTGTAGCAAATTAGAAGCGGAAGGTTAAGTTCTTAGAAAGTTAACATTTCAAACAGATTACTATACTTATAGATGACAACTGTTTCCCATGTTAGCTAATCAATTCAGATAAACTTTTTTTGGCAACATTTCACTCCACCATAAGTTCTACAATTCACTCCAACATAAAATCTACATGTTCTAAGAGCTACATAGATCTTCTCAAAATATATACTAGTATAGCAGATTTATCATGCTATCGCAGATTCCAGACTTTAAGTTGGACATGATTCTTCAAACCTCCTGTACTATTTTGGCATATTTTCTAGCCGGCATTGTCCTTTAGGTAAATAAGAGGAAATGAACAAGTATCATACAATGTGAGACTTTATGTAGAATTCAGAGATGGAGATGCATTGAAGATGTTGTCTGATGATTAGATATTTATTTTTAATCTTTTGATGTATAGTTCAGCCACCTATTGTGTGAAAACTGGCAAGTAACCAAGTCAGACGGATTCAAAGAAAGTGGCGTAATGGGTGAGGAAAAGTAATTTTGGAGGGATTTTAATTTTAGTAAAAATAATTTTAATTTTTAATAATTAATATCATATCATAAGATAAATGAGATTAAAAAATACACAATAATTATTAAACTTTTTTTTATTAAAACTGCTTTGTGCTACATACATCCGATCGGCACCCTTAATGAGAAATCAATTCGTCCGCTTTTTATAAAGATTGTTTACTATTCCACACAAAATGATGAGTCTACATGATCGAGTCATCCCCATGATCGAATAATGAGAAATCAATTCGTCCGCTTTTATAAAGATTGTTTACTATTCCACACAAGATGATCTACATGATCGAGTCATCCCCATGATCGAACTATACTTCTTGTTGTGTATATTGCCTTTTCAGCCATATCAAATGAAACAAAAAATTTTTTATTTAAGAAAGATTTTTTATTATAAAAGTGAGATTTATTCAGAATTTTCTTCTAGTTCTGCCATAACTGCTTTTGAAGACTCAATTTTAACGAAATTTAACACAATTTTGGACCATTTTTAACATGCATAGACTTTATTCATTAGTTTCTTTTATAAATATTTTGTTGGAACATAAATCGTTTTTTAATTCTAATATATCGCCCAATTATAATTCCTTCTCATAATCTCTTCTTCGGAATTAACCTGATTAACTTAAAAATTAATCATAGCTAAAATGTTTATCTACCAAAGAGGGAGAACAACAACTATATTAAGGATATTACCTTCACTAATTTATATCACTTAGTCACCTTATGTTGGTGAGTCACTTAGTTAGGGATATGACCTTCTTAAAATGCAATGGTTTCTCGATGTCCAATATATTCAACACCAGTTGTTGAAGAGGGCCAATACCTGAATGAACATCCGTTTTAGTTGTTGGGTGTATTCCGGCGGATATAATAATTTCCCTAAAGAGTCGCACACATGTTCTATATGATTAAAATCAGAGAAGTATGCTGGCAAATCTATTTTAGTGTTACCTACACTTTCCATTAGTTCCTAACAACACGAGTTCGATGTGGCTTGGTGTTACCGTCCATAAAAAGCACAATCTGTACCAGCGCTACCTATGAACACACAAACGTGGGAGAGGATCACTTTTTGACAAAAGAGATTACTAATGGCAGTATCTCTGTAGAAAATTAGGAAGAATTAGATTTAACTTACCGTTCATCATAATGCCTCCCAAAACGAGTATGCCAGAACATCTGTAAACTGTATCTTCCACTAATGTTAGTGGGATAAAGCCATGTTTCTACTTCTCTCTATATGTCCAGGCTGTTGTTCTTTACATCAGTAACATCAGTTCTTTGTTTCTGGCATTACCGCAGAGCAATATGATCCGCTGATTAATATCGATCAGCACGATATATCGGTCATTTATTGGCCAACTACTAACAGCTTTTCTTATAGCTGTACCTTATGAAACGACATTTCTGTCGATTTGAAACTCTTGTGTTACACGTGAAGCCCTTCCTCAGGCATACCGATCGTCCTATCAGTATGAGATAAGCCAGATGATTTCTTCTAACCATATAGCCACTTGCAGAAAATGTCTTCAATAGAGCATTTTGTCTTTTTCATTATAGTCTTGCACTGCGTCACTTGTTTCTGATATTTGCATAAGAATCACCTTTCTATTGAATTGGATGTTCATTCCGCAATATGTTTTTCTACTATTTCGTGTCTGCTTGTTTAAATTTTACAATAGTTGCTTAAGTTTCATACTGCAGTGTACGTTTGCTCAATTCTGACTTGAAATTTCTTTTTCCTCTTTATTATGCTAAATTTCGACATTTTGGTTGTGTTGCGAATCTAAACATTTATGTCAATCTTGGATTTTGCAATAGCCAGAATCTTTTTTTACTAGTTTCATTGAAACAGTACCTCTCTGTGGTTACTTGTCCATTATATACAATGAGTCACAGATAAATTCTCTTATTCTGCAGATTTAGTAAATTTAACTGGCTTAATAACAATAAATGCAATAAAAACTTTATTTTTGTTGTTGTTGTTGTTGTTGTTACTAATCCCCCTGGTGCAGAGAACCTACACCAGGTCCAAAAGACCCCATTGCAGGCATGTCTAAGGGTAATATGCAGCTTCACTTTTAGGGAGGAACCACAGTGCTGAAGACTGACTAAAACCTCAAGACAACACTCTACGATCATATTACCTAGGGTTTAAAGTGGATTCCGAACCATTACAAACATCCATAGCACCGCCAGGACTCAATAGACACTCGGCCATTCAAAAGTTTAGATATTAAGTGTGTTATTTAGGCATTGACTTGTTTAGTATAGGCCCCAAAACTATACTAAACTAATGAATGCCATTTTTATTTGGCATTTGCTTGTTATATTTTGTTATTATTTGTAAAAATTAAATTTAATTCAATTCAAAAACGAGATTTCGACGATTGACTGAATGTACTAGACGTGAAGTTATAGAAACATTTATCCGCCCTGTAGCAGGTAAACTTCAGAGAAATCAATGATTACTTACCAAATATAATAATAATAATATATAAAACTTATTGAAAAAGTCTAATAATATTATTAAAACTGCACTTAATAATATTGCTTGACATTTAAAAATTAGATTCTTCTGAGTTTTTGAAATGGCAAAAAGAATAAAAAAACTTGGTTTCAGTGAAAGAAACTTAAAAGATCAATTAAATAAAAGATGAAGATATAAACTATACAAGGTAACTATCAAAAGAACTACTTCTACTATCAAAAGGAGATATCAACTATACAAGCAGAAATTATCTAGAAGTCACGTTTGATTACATAAAGATATCAAAAGATATCAACTAATAAGAGGCTTAATAAATAAATGAAAATATCTCGATGAAGAAACACCAGTTAAGATAGATATAAAAACAAATTCTTCCGAATCAGCACGGAAAAATCTGTACTAAGCTAAATATTTTCTAGAAAGGATTTAATCGTGAAAAAGTTCGTTGAACACTTTGAAATTGTCTACATAATGGCCGAGTTGCCAGATAAAAACCCTGGCTAAGTGGGGATATTATAAATGACACTGGATCTCACGAATCTGAAAATTATTTATAATAAAGAGCTCTACAAATGAAACATAAACGTTTTCAGCGATGAATGAACATTTTTGAAATTTAACTAAGATATAAAGAACATTGTGAAATTGTGGGGAGAAAATAAAATTCAGCATTTTGCAAATATATATATTTGGTACTGTTAACAAGCCGGAAGAGTTTAAGGGCTATTCTTGGAGGTGTTGATGAAAGTGATTGTTGGAGAAGACGGTACAACGCAGAAATATATAAATGCTATAAAGACCCATATATTATAAAATTTATTAAGATCAATAGATTAAACTGAGCGGCTCAAATATTTAGAATGAATGGTTTAAACCTTGTAAGAAGGCTCGTTTTGGCAAAGCCACAGGGTAAAGAGGAAGAGGACGAGCCAGGTTGCGATGGATAGACGCACTTGAGAAAAATTTTGCTGATTAAATAAATGGTGCAACAATAAATATTTTTTCTTTTCAAAATTGTCTATATAAATCCTGCATTGTTTTCCGTTGAAACTAATAATCCTAGTGTCTATTTGAAGAATGGAATTTTGGAACTTTGGTAGCAGTATATCATATTTTTATTCTACTTGGCATATAAGACAGCGTCAAATTACAATTTTTGAAAGAGAGATTAGTGCAATAGTCGTCAAGAAACTTGATCCAAGTTAAAGTAAGACTATTTTGTTTTTCTGGAAAGGAAGGGTTTCAGTTTCCTATTTCAGGACAAGTAATGAAAGACACATTTCCAAAGTTTCCAAGTCTTTTAAAAATCTTCAAGGACTCCACCAGTTAATAATCTTAAACGGCACTTATCTAGATTAATTAGTCGTTCTTCTAATCTATCTCCGAAGATAGATAAAAATTGTAATTTGCAAAAGAGGCAAGAAATAGGAAAGGCATCGATCATATGTATCAAATACTGTATGTATATGCTCCTGCATAAAACGTCCGACTGATGTTTCTGATAGATCAGCAATAATTCTTATAGATTTTTTTAAAGATATGGGAATAATAACCAAAGATTATTCTTTAAAATAGTAGTTGCTAGAGAGAAACCCAGTCTGAGTGAGGATATTATAAATGACACTGGATCTTACAAAATTATTATAACCTTAAAAATTATTTATAATAAAGAGCTACAAAAGAAAAAATAAAAATTTTTCAGAGATGAATGAACATTTTTGATTTTTAACTAAGATATAAAGAACATTGGGAAATTGAGGGGAAAATAAAAATTCAGAATTTTGCAAATATATATTTGGTACTATTAACAAGCCGGAAGATTTTAAGGGCTATTCTTGGAGATGTTAAAGAAAGTTATTGTTGGCGAAGACTGTACAACGCAGAAATATATAAATACTATAAAGACCTATATATTATAAAATTTATTAAGATCAATAGATTAAACTGGGATGCTCATATATTTAGAATGAATGATTTAAATCCTGTAAAAAGGCTCGTTTTGGCAAAACCACAGGACAAAGAGGAAGAGGACGACCCAGGTTGCGATGGATAGACTCAGATAAGAAGGTTTTTGCTGTACTAGGGGTTAAGGATTGAAGACCATTGTTACGTAAAGGAATGCATGGAAATTTCTACAAGAGGAAAGCCTTAGCCACTCTGGGCTGTCGAGCTATTGATGATGATGATGATGATGACTATTAACAAGCAAGCACAAGCATTTTTAGTCTTTTTTAACGGTAGCTGGCATAGAAAGAGCTGGTAGAAGGTAGCTGGCATAGAAAGAGCTGGTAGAAGGTATCTGGCATAGAAAATTATAATTTATTGATAATATTACAAATAAATGTTAGTTTAAACAAATTTTGGTTTTATTTGAATAAATAAATTTTAGTTTTATTTAATTAAATAAGTTTTTGAGTTTTATTTAATTAAATAAATTTTAATTTTATTTAATTAAATAAATTTTAGTTAAACATGACAAATAAACATTTGTGTAAAAACGTTACTCTTTCCATAAAACATTCTATTCGTACTACTGTGTCCAAAACATAAGACAAATTTTCAATTTAAAATTCCCGGCGTTTATGAAATTTCAATTTTTTTTCTTCTTTAGGTTGCTGGCACTGTCACTGTTGTCACTTGATATCTATGTGAAATTTGACGTCAAAATATTCATTAATGTTTGAGTTACGCTTGACTTTGTGAGACTCTAAAACTGATTCCTGCGAATTTGAAATATCTGAATTAATTGAGCAAAGAACTTGCATTAACTTTTGTTTGCGGAAACGCATAGAACGTTGCAAAAGGCATTCGGTGAGCATTCCTATATCGGAAAGAAATGTTTAGAAGTGGTATAAACAGTTCAAAGAAAGCAGAGAACGAGTTGAAGACGAAGAGCCCTCTTTCGACCATCAACCTCAACCGACGAAGCTCACGTCCAAAAATTAAAGATTTTGTGTTTGCAAACCGTCGATTTACAATTAGAGACCTTGCTGCTGATGTTGAATTTCAAAAGGATAGGCCAATTCCATTTTGGGCCTCAAACGCGTCAAATCTTGATTGGTACCGAAAATACTGAATGCGCCAGCACCATGCACCATGCACTGAATGCTCCAGCTCACACTGCATTGATCTTTGTGACTTTTTCGCCAAAAATGAAACGCATATCGTTCCACAACCGCCGTATTCACCCCGTGAGACTTCTTGCCATTCCCTAAACTCAAAAAACCACTCCGAGATACCATTTTGAGTCTGCTAATGAGATTCAACGTGAATCACCGCGCGCTTTGAAGGCCATCCCTGCCGATGACTTTTTAGCATGCATTGAGGATTGAAAAAATTGGCATAAGTGTATATTCTGTCCGGAGGGGATTACTTTGAAGGTGATGAAATAAATTTGGAAGAATAAATAAAGAGTTTTTTGAAAAAAAAAAATTGGTCTTCCTTTTTGGGCACAATAGTATATGTTTTTCTAGCTTGTAGCTTTGCTTTTTTATCTTCATATCTTTTATCTTATATCATATCTCTTTCTCTTCTTTCTTTTATTCTGCGTTTCCATTCATATACGCTTTTCTATCTTTCTTCTTATAGTTAGTATGCTCCTCTAATCTTTAAGTATATTATCCTGTCTCAGTTTTCTGAATTTCATGTCTCCCCTGGTGATTTTCTTTTTGGATTTAAGAAAAATAATAACAGTTGTTGCATAAATTTTGCACACAGTATATTTTCGATACTGCTGCCAAATACTAAATGATTCTGTACTGATCTATCTTCATTCAACTCCATGTGACCTGACTTACATTTGAATTAATTAATAATATTACAGATCAAATTATGCTTATGGTAGTAATGGAATGATAGTTTCGGAATTTATATTATTACAGATCTATTTGTGCTTATTAAGGAATATAAATCTAAATAAAATAAAATTATATCTTATAATTAATTATAAGATAATTTATAATTAATAATTTAATATTAATAAAAATAATTATTTATAATTTAAAAATAAAAAATATTATAATTTAATATTAATAAAATTATATTAATCTATAAAAAATAAAATCTTATAAAAGTGTCAACAAATTTGAATTAAAAGATGTATTTGTGTACCAATGAGACAATAATCACAAGTGTGATTTAGAATATACGGTTATATCTGTTAAGTGATATTACAAAATAACTTTAAAATTAATTGCAATATCTTAAATTTGAATTTAGTAAAAAAAGCTTAAAGTGGGGGAGCATTCATGTACAAAACATGCAATAAATAAATTGAAATTGAAATTAATTAATTAATTAAAAATGCAATTGAAATTGCTTGAAAAAATTGATTGAAGTTGCACTGTTAAACTGAGTGCGGTAAAAATGCTGCTCAACTCAAAAAAACAAAAATAAATTTAATGAATAAATAAATAAAATAAAAAAAATAAATTAAAAAAAAATTTTAATACATAAAAAATAAATAATAATAAATAATAAATAATAAATAAATAAAATAATAAATAATAAATAAATAAACAAATCAAAAATAAAAATAAAAATAAATTTAAAAATAATAAAATAAAAATTTTAAAAATTTAAATAAGACATAAATATAAAAAAAATAAATATCCGGCAGAACATTAATTTTTTTTTCCTTTTTATATGAATATTATAGATTGTCTGTTCTTATATTCTGAATTTATTAAATTTATTTTTTAATAAGAGAATCAGAGTGCAAATGTAATATTAAAAAATTATTTTATGTTTTAATTCATTTGAAACTCTTAAACCAATTACATTTATAAAACATATAAGATAAATGAATACTTTTGGGATCCGAATTTTTATATTAATGAAGCAGCATTATATGAATCATTATATGAATAAAAACAGCAAAAAAAATAAGCGAATGGAAATTTTTTTTTTCTAAAAGAAAACCACAGATAAAGAATTAATAGAAGAACATTTATTTCGACTATTCTATTTGGATGCTTTTTTGCTTCAAGTATCTTTGAAAGTTGGGGGCCTGAATGGCCGAGTGGCTGGCGCTCGGTGCCACAGGTTTCGAATCCACTTCAAACTGTAGGTCCCAGTGTCTGGGGGGCATTGTGGCCATGGATGTGAGTTCTGTGCAGTGCCTTAAGGCAAGTTCCAAGGCTGCCTAATCCAACTTTTGAAAGGAAATCTGAAAGTTGCTTCTTAATTAATCAAATTAGAATTTAATATAATCGTCCCGGTCTAATATGACTGTTTCGTGAGAGCGTTGGGTGTAGGGCTGATAAACCTACTCTGTAAAAAGAAAACATCTCCTGTTTAGAAATCTGCCAGTAGGCAAACAGCCTTGGTCCACTATGAGGCTGGTGCACTATTGACGAAGAAGAAGACTATACTTCTCATTATCATATGCCCTTAAAAAATTTCCTTTGAATAGGAATAAATTATATAATAAAAGTATAAATTATATAATAGTAGTCAAATAATAAACATTAGAAAAAGGGTGATAATAAGTTACTTAATATATGGGGAAAATTACGTGTTTTTCATATTCAAATTTGGCAATTTAAAATTTATTTGTTCATCTAATAAACAATTCTCAAATCCATCTCTTTTTTATTTATTTATTATTTTCTTTTTTACTTATAGTAGTTTACAGCTATAGATAACGATAGACCATGTGAAAAGGCAATACATTAAATAACATTATTAATTCTAATATATTAGATGTTTGGTCGATGGTAAAAATCAGTCCAGTAATATAAACAAAGAAAAAAAAAGTTACAGTTGAAGCTAATTTTTATAAGGATTTTAGTAGATTAATAGATACTTCTGAATACATTAGCTTTTAATGTATACTACGAACTGGAGTTATAAATACAGAGTGTTAGCTACATTTGTGTGCTTATACTACTGTGTCCAAAAAGTAAGGCCAATTTTCAATTTAAAATTCTCAAACGTGTCAAATCTCGATTGGTACCGAAAACGCTGAATGCGCCAGTTCACACTGCATTGATTCTTCGTGCCTTTTGCTCCAAAAATGAAACCCATATCGTTTCACAACCAGCGTATTCACTTCTGGTTATTCCCTAAACTCAAAAACCACCCGAGGACACCGTTTTGAGTCGATTGAAGAGATTCAGCGTGAATCGCCTCGCGCTTTGAAGGCCATCCCTGCCGATGATTTTCTAGCATGCATTGAGGATTGGAAAAAAGTTGGCATAAGTGCATTGTGTCCGGTGGGGATTCCTTTGAAGGCGAAGAAATAAATTTGGAAGAATAAATAAAGAGTTTTTGAAAACAAAAATAATTGGTCTTACTTTTTAAGCAATAGTATATGATATCACGGATTAATTTGTAGTCTTAGAGATCAATAAAAATACCTACAATTTCATTGGTTTATTTTTAGAAAAGATTAATTTGTAAGAAGAAAAATTAATTTCGAAATGATTTTCATTACGAATATGCAATTTACAGAATATTGAAAAAAAAAAAAAAAAAAAAAATTTTTTTTTTTTTTTTTTTTACTGAAAACTATTTTTTAATACAAAGTAATTATTGTGAAGAAGAAAATGTATCCAGAATTTTAAGATTAAATTACAATGTGTCAATTGGATCCTTTTATATTTAATCGCATTAATTCTCTTTCCAAAAACACCAGAAAAGAGGATCAGTTTCTGTCTCCTCAAAGGCGAAAAACATTTTAAGTATTAGGAGATCCGGCGTTTCCTATTGGTGGCGTAATCGCACGAGATCTTTGAAAGCATCTGTTCATTTCTTGCGCATCCAAAGATTTGAGTGGGAAGATAATCCATAAGCTGCAAGTTGCTTCAAACAACTTAAAAACTGTTTTTCCAACCCGGGACAATGTTGTTCCTAAATCCTTTATATGGCGACAAAAAAAGCTGTTGGTTTAAGTTCAAAAGAGTTATTTATAATACTTTTTCCAAAAATGTGATATACTTTTCGGATTGGGAAACCAAAACTCGAGAAATTCGTTTTATCCAAGGGCTTACAAAACACAGTTCAAAACAGTATGTTTAAAACCAACGTTTTAAATCCCGTCGAATACCGGCCTTATTTCAGCAGCAAGTAGACTGATTTTAAGTCATTGTTTTACAATGGAGAGTGCACCACTATAATAAGGATTTGTTTTTAGGGATTTAAAAATTACTTTAAATATTACTGGTTTTACAACTTTAATTATTTACAACTTAACAACAACTTTAACAACTTAATTACTTACTTAATTATTTTACAACTTAACCGCTTATACAACTTAATTACTTACTTAATTGTTTTACAACTTAATTATTTCACTATGATTAATCACCACATTTAAATTTCATGCGAATATATGTATTTAAAAATATAAACATAATTTTGTATAAATTATACCGTTCAAGGGGCCTGAATGACCGAGTGGCTAGCGCTCGGTACGACAGGTTTCGGGTTCGAGTCCCGGTGGTGCCATGGAGGTTTGTAGCGGTTCGGAATCCACTTTAAACTGTAGGTCCCGGTCTAATAGGATCGCAGAGCATTGCGGGGGCATTGTTACTCCGCGACCGTGGCTTATCTTCCAGTTACACGCGCCCCCTGGGTAATGCAAAGTGAGTACATCTGTGCAGCACTTGCCTTAAGGCATCCAAGAGCAAGCTGCCTAAGTGGTTTGCCAACTGCATTTGAAAGAAAATCTTTGAAAGTTGTTTAATTAATCAAATTAATATACAATATATTTTTGAATTTAATATAATTGTGTGGCATTGAAAAAATTTCAATACATCATAAAACACGGTTTTATGTATCTGGTTTTTTTTTTTTGCTGAAATATGTTAACATTATTCATTTTCTGTTTCGTGAGTGATCCATGTTGTGAAATGCTCTAAAACTGTAATAAATTATTTTAAGTTCACGTAAAAATTAGGAATCTTAATATGATCAAAAATAAATTCATTCCCGTTAAACCATCCTGTTTTTAGTTTAATTTATTACTTTTACTACCTAAAAATATATGGGTATTTTTTGGGGAAGCAAGAATTTTCATCTCCTTGATTACTTTCAATTTTGGTTTTAAATTTATTTCACGGACTTTCTTTTTTCTTCTTAAATTAAGCTAAAACACTTTTTTTATACATAATAGTTATTCACAAAATTATTGAGTAATTATTAAAAAAATTTAATAAAAAAATTCATTCAGAAGAAAAAAGTAAAATTGTTTTAAAACGTCGTCTGGTGAAAGTAAAGGCAATGTTATTTCGTAGTGAAAATGATATTTTTCAAGAAAAGAAAATCATTTGAAATTCCACAAATTGCTGTTTTGTGTTTTGTTCTGACATTAAATTCTAAATTTTTGTGTAACTATGTAATTTTATAGGTTTTTTTTTCAAGTCTTCCAATAAAATTTTTTTTTTTTTTTTTAATTTTATATTTATTACTATACTTCTCGGGCCTGATGGCCGAGTGAATAGTTTTCTTCAGCTCGGTGCCATGGATGATTGTAGTGGTTCGAATCCACTTTAAACCGTAGGTCCCGGTCTAATATGACTGTAGAGCGTTGGGTGTAGGGCTGATAAACCCACTCTGTAAAAAGAAAACATCTCCTGTTTAGAAATCTGCCAGTAGGCAAACAGCCTTGGTCCGCTATGGGGCTGGTGCACCATTGACGAAGAAGAAGACTATACTTCTCATTATCATATGCCCTTAAAAATTTCCTTTGAATAGGAATAAATCATATAATAAAAGTATAAATTATATAATAGTAGTCAAATAATACACATTAGAAAAATGGTGATAATAAGTTACTTAATATATGGGGAAAATTATGTGTTTTTCATATTCAAATTTGGCAATTTAAAATTTATTTGTTCATCTAATAAACAATTCTCAAATCCATCTCTTTTTATTTATTCATTATTTTCTTTTTTTACTTATAATAGTTTACAGCGATAGATAACGATAGACCATGTGAAAAGGCAATATATTAAATAACATTATTAATTCTAATATATTAGATGTTTGGTCGATGGTAAAAATCAGTCCAGTAATGTAAGACAAAGAAAAAAAGTTACAGTTGAAGCTAATTTTTATAAGGATTTTAGTAGATTAATAGATACTTCTGAATACATTAGCTTTCCAATGTATACTACGAACTGGAGTTATAAATACAGAGTGTTAGCTACATTTGTGTGCTTATACTACTGTGTCCAAAAAGTAAGGCCAATTTTCAATTTAAAATTCTCAAACGTGTCAAATCTCGATTGGTACCGAAAACGCTGAATGCGCCAGTTCACACTGCATTGATTCTTCGTGCCTTTTGCTCCAAAAATGAAACCCATATCGTTTCACAACCAGCGTATTCACTTCGGCTATTCCCTAAACTCAAAAAACCACTCCGAGGACACCGTTTTGAGTCGATTGAAGAGATTCAGCGTGAATCGCCTCGCGCTTTGAAGGCCATCCCTGCCGATGATTTTCTAGCATGCATTGAGGATTGGAAAAAAAGTTGGCATAAGTGCATTGTGTCCGGTGGGGATTCCTTTGAAGGCGAAGAAATAAATTTGGTAGAATAAATAAAGAGTTTTTGAAAACAAAAATAATTGGTCTTTCTTTTTGGGCACAACAGTATATGATATCACGGATTAATTTGTAGTCTTAGAGATCAATAAAAATACCTACAATTTCATTGGTTTTTTTTAGAAAAGATTAATTTGTAAGAAGAAAAATTAATTTCGAAATGATTTTCATTACGAATATGCAATTTACAGAATATTGAAAAAAAAAAAAAAAATTTTTTTTTTTTTTTTACTGAAAACTATTTTTAATACAAAGTAATTATTGTGAAGAAGAAAATGTATCCAGAATTTTAAGATTAAATTACAATGTGTCAATTGGATCCTTTTATATTTAATCGCATTAATTCTCTTTCCAAAAACACCAGAAAAGAGGATCAGTTTCTGTCTCCTCAAAGGCGAAAAAACATTTTAAGTATTAGGAGATCCGGCGTTTCCTATTGGTGGCGTAATCGCACGAGATCTTTGAAAGCATCTGTTCATTTCTTGCGCATCCAAAGATTTGAGTGGGAAGATAATCCATAAGCTGCAAGTTGCTTCAAACAACTTAAAACTGTTTTTCCAACCCGACAATGTTGTTCCTAAATCCTTTATATGGCGACAAAAGCTGTTGGTTTAAGTTCAAAAGAGTTATTTATAATACTTTTTCCAAAAATGTGATATACTTTTCGGATTGGGAAACCAAAAACTCGAGAAATTCGTTTTATCCAAGGGCTTACAAAACACAGTTCAAAACAGTATGTTTAAAACCAACGTTTTAAATCCCGTCGAATACCGGCTTTATTTCAGCAGCAAGTAGACTGATTTTAAGTCATTGTTTTACAATGGAGAGTGCACCACTATAATAAGGATTTGTTTTTAGGGATTTAAAAATTACTTTAAATATTACTGGCTTTACAACTTTAATTATTTACAACTTAACAACAACTTTAACAACTTAATTACTTACTTAATTATTTTACAACTTAACCGCTTATACAACTTAATTACTTACTTAATTGTTTTACAACTTAATTATTTCACTATGATTAATCACCACATTTAAATTTCATGCGAATATATGTATTTAAAAATATAAACATAATTTTGTATAAATTATCCGTTCAAGGGGCCTGAATGACCGAGTGGCTAGCGCTCGGTACGACAGGTTTCGGGTTCGAGTCCCGGCGGTGCCATGGAGGTTTGTAGCGGTTCGGAATCCACTTTAAACTGTAGGTCCCGGTCTAATAGGGATCGCAGAGCATTGCGGGGGCATTGTTACTCCGCGGCCGCAATGCTCTGCGATCCTATTGACCGTTTTGAGTCGATTGAAGAGATTCAGCGTGAATCGCCTCGCGCTTTGAAGGCCATCCCTGCCGATGATTTTCTAGCATGCATTGAGGATTGGAAAAAAAAGTTGGCATAAGTGCATTGTGTCCGGAGGGGATTCCTTTGAAGGCGAAGAAATAAATTTGAAGAATAAATAAAGAGTTTTTGAAAAACAAAATAATTGGTCTTACTTTTTGGGCACAACAGTATATGATATCACGGATTAATTTGTAGTCTTAGAGGTCAATAAAAATACCTACAAATTCATTGGTTTATTTTTAGAAAAGATTAATTTGTAAGAAGAAAAAAAATTAATTTCGAAATGATTTTCATTACGAATATGCGATTTACAGAATATTGAAAAACGTTTTTTTTTTTTTTTTTTTTACTGAAAACTATTTTTAATATAAAGTAATTATTGTGAAGAAGAAAATGTATTCAGAATTTTAAGATTAAATTACGTGTGTTAATTGGATTCTTTTATATTTAATCACATTAATTCTCTTTCCAAAATATCAGATATATGTATTTAAAAATATAAACATAATTTGTATAAATTATACGTTCAAGGGGCCTGAATGGCTGAGTGGCTAGCGCTCTTGCGCTCGGTACGACAGGTTTTCGAGCCCCGGCGGCGCCATGGATGTTTGTAATGGTTCGGTATCCACTTTAAACTGTAGGTCCCGGTCTAATAGGATCGTAGAGCGTTGCGGGGGCATTGTTACTCCGTGGCTTATCTTCAAGTTGCACGCGCCCCCCGGGTAATGCAAAGTGAATACGTCTGTGCAGCGCTGGCCTTAAGGCATCCAAGACCAAGCTGTCTATGTGTTTGCCAGCTGCATTAGAAAGAAAGAAAAACAAAATTATATGTTCCCAATTTTATGAAAGTGTGTACATAAAAGTGCAATAAAAGCACAAAAAATGATACGAGTAATTAAATTTGTTTGTTTTTAATGAACTTTTGCGATTTCTTAATGTTAAATTATATTCGAATGCAAATGTCAGTCATTCATGTGTTTAGTATGGAAAAGTTATATGTTTAGAATCTCAATGAATAAAAGGTTGGAATAAAAAAAAAAATAATAAATTAAATAAAAATAATAAATAATAAATTAAATAAATATAATAAATAAAACACAGTAAAACTTCGCGGCTTGATGACGAACTGGCTAGCGCTCTGGCCTTTGGTACTACAGGCTTCAGCTTCATGTTCAAATCCTGGCGGTGGTATGGATGTTTGTGAGTGGTTCGAATCCACTTCAAGCTGTAGGTCCTGGTCTGTTTATCCTTCGTGTTCACAAGACCGTAGAACGACAAAACCAAACCTTATACAACTTTGTAATAATTGTAAAAAATTTGTGAATGAGGTATGCTAAGTTATGTGCATTAACTACCAGAAACATTTAAAACCAAAAATTCATTAAAACATCTTTCCTTAACAAAATTTCTCAAAAATTAAAGAGTTCGCCAGTTGTTTCTTGTCAAAGCTTCTTAGAAAGCTGATTGTAAAATAATTTTGAAGAGAGTAATCAATATATCAAACCCAACCTGTCCTCATCCGAAGACAAATTCTAATAGAACAATCAACTATATTTGTTAAAAGTTATTATTTCAAATTCGTATTCATTTCTTCTAACAGATTTTTAGCCCTAGTGAACATAAATTGATTTCCTTCCCTCCCCCTCAAATGATGCAAAACTGAAAATTATTGCTTTTCTTTTTCCGTATTAGAAGTCCTCAATAGCACGTAGTTAAAGCAATGATACTAAAACATTTGCAAAATAATTCATTATAGTATTACAAAATACGGGGACCCGATGAATGGCTAGCGCTCTGGCTTTCGGTACCACAGGTATCGGGTTCAAATCCCGGCTTTGTCCATGTGTGTTGTAGTGGTTCGAATCCACTTTTTAAACCGTAGGTCCCGGTCCTAATAGTCTCGTAGAGCGTTGCGGGGCATTGTTACTCCGCTTCCGTGGCTTACCATCAAGTTACACGCGTCCCCTGAACAAATACAAAGTAACATCGTTCTGTCATACAAAGTAACATCATTCTTTTTGATACAAAGTTACATCGGTGGCGAAGATTACGGTCTACGAAGATTATGGCGAAGATTACGGTCTATTTGCCAGCTGCATTAGAAGGAAAATAAAGTATTGCGAAGTTGGAGCTTTTTTTTGGTAGATTATATTTCTAAAGATGAAAGAGATACATTTAAACATTTCTAAATATGAAAGAGATACATTTAAACACGAGCTTCTCGTGTGGAGATTTTCGTATCTTGAACTGTTTCGCAATGCATTTCCGACGGCCTAATTAAAGACCATCTGCTAATCCCAAACATTGCTCATCCGATTAAGCTGTGTACACGCCACTCGAAGGATGTATTTGGCTTTTCTCAGAAAAAATTAACTTCTTGAGAAAATAACTCCTTTCGCAGAAAACACTTAGCTCCCCTTTTTCCTATATTTAATTCTTAATCTCGGCTTTGGCCAATTTCGGCGCAAGAAATGTTTTCAGGTGGCCTTTGGGAGCTAATCCTCATTGGTTGGTGTCAGTTTCTATACAAAGAAATATTCTAGATCAAAGGCGTTTCCATTTCGAGCTAAATACAGTTATTCCTTTCCCATTAGCTCTGTTTTTTTAGTTATTTTTTTTAAATTTACAAAGTCTATATCATGAATAAAATATAGTATATCGTAATCCATCAATTATAACAATTTCAAATTGATGAGTGGAGGAATTTTTTTCAATTGTACAATAAGAAGAAAAATACAATAAGTGAAAAATTAATAATAAAAGCTATCGCAGTCATGTTATTATACAGTTTCATACCATATTTATTAATCTTTTAAGATTCAATGCAATCCAATTGCTAAACGAGCCTTTTACAGGATTTAAATCATTCATTCTAAATATATGAGCATCCCAGTTTAATCTATTGATCTTAATAAATTTTATAATATATAGGTCTTTATAGTATTTATATATTTCTGCGTTGTACAGTCTTCGCCAACAATAACTTTCTTTAACATCTCCAAGAATAGCCCTTAAAATCTTCCGGCTTGTTAATAGTACCAAATATATATTTGCAAAATTCTGAATTTTATTTTTTTCCCCTCAATTTCCCAATGTTCTTTATATCTTGGTTAAAAATCAAAAATGTTCATTCATCTCTGAAAATTTTTATGTTTCTTTTTGTAGCTCTTTATTATAAATAATTTTTAAGGTTATAATAATTTTGTAAGATCCAGTGTCATTTATAATATCCTCACTCAGACAGGGTTTCTCTCTAGCAACTACTATTTTAAAGAATAATCTTTGGTTATTATTCCCACATCTTTAAAAAAATCTATAAGAATTATTGCTGATCTATCAGAAACATCAGTCGGACGTTTATGCAGGAGCAAATACCATACAGTATTTGATACATATGGTCGATGGCTTTCCTATTTTTGCCTCTTTTGCAAATTACAATTTTTTATCTAACTATCTTCGGAGATAGATTAGAAGAACGACTAATTAATCTAGATAAGTGCCGTTTAAGATTATTAACTGGTGGGGTCCTTGAAGATTTTAAAAGACTTGGAAACTTTGGAAATGTGTCTTTCTATTACTTGTCCTGAAATAGGAAACTGAAACCCTTCCTTTCCAGAAAAACAAAATAGTCTTACTTTAACTTGGATCAAGTTTCTTGACGACTATTGCACTAATCTCTCTTTCAAAAATTGTAATTTGATGCTGTCTTATATGCCAAGTAGAATAAAAATATGATATACTGCTACCAAAGTTCCAAAATTCCATTCTTCAAATAGACACTAGGATTAGTTACAACGGAAAACAATGCAGGATTTATATAGACAATTTTGAAAAGAAAAAATATTTATTGTTGCACCATTTATTTAATCAACAAAATTTTTCTCAAGTGCGTCTATCCATCGCAACCTGGCTCGTCCTCTTCCTCTTTACCCCTGTGGCTTTGCCAAAAACGAGCCTTCTTACGGTTGTTTAAACCATTCATTCTAAATATTTGAGCCGCTCAGTTTAATCTATTGATCTTAATAAATTTTATAATATATGGGTCTTTATAGCATTTATATATTTCTGCGTTGTACCGTCTTCTCCAACAATCACTTTCATCAACACTTCCAAGAATAGCCCTTAAACTCTTCCGGCTTGTTAACAGTACCAAATATATATTTGCAAAATGCTGAATTTTATTTTCTCCCACAATTTCACAATGTTCTTTATATCTTAGTTAAATTTCAAAAATGTTCATTCATCGCTGAAAACGTTTATGTTTCATTTGTAGAGCTCTTTATTATAAATAATTTTTCAGATTCGTAAGATCCAGTGTCATTTATAATATCCCCACTTAGCCAGGGTTTTATCTGGCAACTCGGCCATTATGTAGACAATTTCAAAGTGTTCAACGAACTTTTTCAATGATTAAATCCTTTCTAGAAAAAAATATTTAGCTTAGTACAGATTTTTCCGTGCTGATTCGGAAGAATTTGTTTTTATATCTATCTTAACTGGTGTTTCTTCATCGAGATATTTTCATTTATTTATTAAGCCTCTTATTAGTTGATATCTTTTGATATCTTTATGTAATCAAACGTGACTTCTAGATAATTTCTGCTTGTATAGTTGATATCTCCTTTTGATAGTAGAAGTAGTTCTTTTGATAGTTACCTTGTATAGTTTATATCTTCATCTTTTATTTAATTGATCTTTAAGTTTCTTTCACTGAAACTAAAAGTTTTTATTCTTTTGCCATTTCAAAACTCAGAAGAATCTAATTCTTTTAAATGTCAAAGCAATATTATTAAGTGCAGTTTTAATAATATTATTAGACTTTTTCAATAAGTTTTATATATTATTATTATTATATTTGGTAAGTAATCATTGATTTTCTTTGAAGTTTATCTGCTACAGGGCGGATAAATGTTTCTATAGCTTCACGTCTAGTACATTCAGTCAATCGTCGAAATCTCGTTTTTAAATTGAATTAAATTTAATTTTTACAAATAATAACAAAATATAACAAGCAAATGCCAATAAAAATGGCATTCATTAGTTTAGTATAGTTTTGGGGGCCTATACTAAACAAGTCAATGCCCAAATAACACACTTAATATCTAAACTTTTGAATGGCTGAGTGTCTATCGAGTCCTGGCGGTGCTATGGATGTTTGTAATGGTTCGGAATCCACTTTAAACCCTAGGTAATATGATCGTAGAGCGTTGTCTTGAGGTTTAGTCAGTCTTCAGCACTTGTGGTTCCTCCCCTAAAAGTGAAGCTGCATATTACCCTTAGCCATGCCTGCAATGGGGTCTTTTGGACCTGGTGTAGGTTCTCTGCACCAGGGGGATTAGTAACAACAACAACAACAACAATAAAGTTTTTATTGCATTTATTGTTATTAAGCCAGTTAAATTTACTAAATCTGCAGAATAAGAGAATTTATCTGTGACTCATTGTATATAATGGACAAGTAACCACAGAGAGGTACTGTTTCAATGAATCTAGTAAAAAAAGATTCTGGCTGTTGCAAAATCCAAGATTGACATAAATGTTTAGATTCGCAACACAACCAAAATGTCGAAATTTAGCATAATAAAGAGGAAAAAGAAATTTCAAGTCAGAATTGAGCAAACGTACACTGCAGTATGAAACTTAAGCAACTATTGTAAATTTAAACAAGCAGACACGAAATAGTAGAAAAACATATTGCGGAATGAACATCCAATTCAATAGAAAGGTGATTCTTATGCAAATATCAGAAACAAGTGACGCAGTGCAAGACTATAATGAAAAAGACAAAATGTTCTATTGAAGACATTTTCTGCAAGTGGCTATATGGTTCGAAGAAATCATCTGGCTTATCTCATACTGATAGGACGATCGGTATGCCTGAGGAAGGGCTTCATGTGTAACACAAGAGTTTCAAATCGACAGAAATGTCGTTTCATAAGGTACAGCTATAAGAAAAGCTGTTAGTAGTTGGCCAATAAATGACCGATATATCGTGCTGATCTTTATTAATCAGCGGATCATATTGCTCTGCGGTAATGCCAGGAAAACAAAGAACTGATGTTACTGATGTAAAGAACAACAGCCTGGACATATAGAGAGAAGTAGAAACATGGCTTTATCCCACTAACATCAGTGGAAGATACAGTTTACAGATGTTCTGGCATACTCGTTTAGGGAGGCATTATGATGAACGGGTAAGTTAAATCTAATTCTTCCTAATTTTCTACAGAGATACGCCATTAGTGATCTCTTTTGTCAAAAGTGATCCTCTCCCACGTTTGTGTGTTCATAGGTAGCGCTGGTACAGATTGTGCTTTTATGGACGGTAACACCAAGCCACATCGAACTCGTGTTGTTAAGGAACTAATGGAAAGTGTAGGTAACACTAAAATAGATTTGCCAGCATACTTCCCGGATTTTAATCATATAGAACATGTGTGCGACTCTTTTAGGGAAATAATTATATCCGCCGGAATACACCCAACAACTAAAACGGATGTTCATTCAGGTATTGGCACTCTTCAACAACTGGTGTTGAATATATTAGACATCGAGAAACCATTGCATTTTAAGAAGGTCATATCCCTAACTAAGTGACTCACTAACATAAGACTAAGTGATATAAATTAGTGAAGGTAATATCCTTAACATAGTTGTTGTTCTCCTTTGGTAGATAAACATTTTAGCTATGATTAATTTTTAAGTTAATCAGGTTAATTCCGAAGAAGAGATTATGAGAAGGAATTATAATTGGGCGATATATTAGAATTAAAAACGATTTATGTTCCAACAAAAAATATTTATAAAAGAAACTATGAATAAAGTCTATGCATGTTAAAAATGGTCCAAAATTGTGTTAAATTTCGTTAAAATTGAGTCTTCAAAAGCAGTTATGGCAGAACTAGAAGAAAATTCTGAATAAATCTCACTTTTATAATAAAAAATCTTTCTTAAATAAAAAATTTTTGTTTCATTTGATATGGCTGAAAGGCAGTATACACAACAAGAAGTATAATTCGATCATGGGGATGACTCGATCATGTAGATCATCTTGTGTGGAATAGTAAACAATCTTTATAAAAGCGGACGAATTGATTTCTCATTATTCGATCATGGGGATGACTCGATCATGTAGATCATCTTGTGTGAATAGTAAACAATCTTTATAAAAGCGGACGAATTGATTTCTCATTATTCGATCATGGGGATGACTCGATCATGTAGATCATCTTGTGTGGAATAGTAAACAATCTTTATAAAAGCGGACGAATTGATTTCTCATTAAGGGGCCGCCGATCGGATATATGTAGCACAAAGCAGTTTTAATAAAAAAAAAAGTTTAATAATTATTGTGTATTTTTTAATCTCATTTATCTTATGATATGATATTAATTATTAAAAATTAAAATTATTTTTACTAAAATTAAAATCCCCTCCAAAATTACTTTTTCCTCACCCATTACGCCACTTTCTTTGAATCCGTCTGACTTGGCTACTTGCCAGTTTTCACACAATAGGTGGCTGAACTATATATCAAAAGATTAAAAATAAATATCTGATCATCAGACATCTTCAATGCATCTCCATCTCTGAATTCTACATAAAGTCTCACATTGTATGATACTTGTTCATTTCCTCTATTTACCTAAAGGGGACAATGCCGGCTAGAAAATATGCCAAAATAGTACAGGAGGTTTGAAGAATCATGTCCAACTTAAAAGTCTGAATCTGCGATAGCATGATAAATCTGCTATACTAGTATATATTTTGAGAAGATCTATGTAGCTCTTAGAACATGTAGATTTTATGTTGGAGTGAATTGTAGAACTTATGGTGGAGTGAAATGTTGCCAAAAAAGTTTATCTGAATTGGATTAGCTAACATGGGAAACAGTTGTTATCTATAAGTATAGTAATCTGTTTGAAATGTTAACTTTCTAAGAACTTAACCTTCCGCTTCTAATTTGCTAAAGAAATGCCTATAATATTTGACGATTTACGAATTTTCATGCATCTCTTCACTTATTTTCAGTGTGAAGGCAACACAGAACTCATCTCGTAGGGATAGATGAATATTGTGTTCCACGAATCTTCGTACACTTTAGCTTTAAAACATGTTTTTTAATTATTTCATAAAACTTTGAGATATTGATTCAAATACGAGTAACGCAATTCTATATGTTATTCTTGATCTTATGAATCCATCTCATGCATCGTCGCCACTCACTACGGCTGATGGCCAAGTGGCTAGTTCTCTGGCTTTTGATACCACAGGCCTCAGGTTCTAACCCCGGAGGTGGTATGGCTATTTGTTAATGGTTCGAAATGCACTTTTTAAATTGTAGGTCCAGATCTAATTATCCTTAGTGTGCAAAAAATGACTGTAGAGCAACAAACCAACCTCTTACTGCCGACGCTTCAATAACTAATTTGATGCAGCATTCTACCGCTTGTGAAACACATGGAAAGTGTAAAATCCTCGCCTTAAATTCAATATCAGAAATAGGTACTATAATTTGTGATTCAGTAAATATAACAGTGTGTCGGTGAATTAAAACTTATGCAATCATGTGATTTCAAATTTAAATTAAGAATTTTAAATTCATAAACATTATGTTCTTATTTAGCTTTTTGTCTATGTTTAAATTTTTAAAATTTTAACGCTCTCATGTGTTTTTAGAGATTGGATAATGTTCATTCTATCCTGTTTTTTAACTCTTCAGACAAAAATTAAAAATTTTTTTATTATGCTCATAGCGACAAGAATGCAAGACGACTTATTATTTTCCTTCCGATTTTGCTATGATCGACTATTTTAAAGAATAACTTTGATAATTATTTCCATACCTTTAAAAATCTATTTATAAGAATTATTGCTTATCTATCAGAAACATCTGTCCCTCGCGAGAGAAGTTTTACGCAGAAACATAGACATATATTCTTTGATATATATGATCGATGTCTTTCCTATTTCTTGTCTCCTTTGCATGTTACAATTTTTTATCAAACAATCTTCGGAGATAGATTCGAAGGACGAATAATTAATCGAGATAAGTGCCGTTTAAGACTATTAACTCGTGGAGTACTTGGGGATTTCGGAACACTTGGATACTTTGGAAACGTTACTGTTTCATTACTTATCTTAAAATAGGAAACTGAAAAAATTTCTTTTCCAGAAAAACAAAGTTGTCTTACTTTTAACATGGATCAGATTTTCTCGACAACTATTGCACTAATATCTCTTTTAAAATTTGTAATTTGACGCCGTCTTATATTTCAAGTGGGATAAAAAGCGATACTTCTACCCAAGATAGAGATTCCAAAATTCCATTCTTTAAATGGACACTAGAATTATTAGGTTCAACGAAATATAATGCAGGATTTATATGGACAATCTTGAAAGGAAAAATATTTATTGTTGCACATATTTAATCATTAAAATATTCTCCATCATTTTCTGTGGCATTAAATTATCTTTCGAATATTTTTTCGGTTCTACCTTGGTTTGGTTATGTATTAAAATAGCCATTTAGAAAATTTCAATCTCCTGTTTATTACTCAAATTTTTGCCGGTAAGGAAATACTGCAGAGACTTTAACAGATAATAGTCTGGTGGACTTATGTCTGGACTATAAAGTAGATGAGGTAAAATTTTACCATCCTAATTCACTCAGTTTCTGTTTCCTAAATCAATCATTTGTGCTATGTGAGGCCAGGCTTTATTTTTTTTTTTTTTATTTATTTATTTTTAGAAGAATTACTTAGATTTTCAGTCCGTTGAGTAATACAGGACATTTTGTGAGTCAAGTGGATTTTTAATTCTCTAATTGCTGACAGTGTATGTTTGAGATGATTTATTTATCTAATTATTCACAAGCAGTTCAAAACAAGCCACCTCTTTCATATATCCCAAAAGCAAAGCAAAAGATTCTTTAGATGCAATCCATGCTTTTCTGTGGGAATAAGTTTTCTTTTAGGCTTAACCATTGTCTTTTTCGAGTAACGTTTGCATAAAGTATCCACTTTTCCTCTCCTGTCACTATACATGTAAAAAAAGAACCAATTTCTTTTCTTCTAACTAGTGATGTGCAAACCTTTAATCGTTGCTGATGGTTTTGAGCTGCATGTTCATGTGGTACTTAGACACATTTCCTATCATTTGTAGTTGTTCTACTACTGTTGTTTGCTCACAATGAAGCCATTCAACTAGTTCTATACTTGTTGTATGGTGTTTTGACTCTATTATCAGTAGTGCTTTCAAATATTCATTATCAACCTACATTGGGCCACCACTTCTATGTTCATTTTCAAAAGTAAAATTCTCTTCGTGAACTTTTAAAAACCAATATTGAAGTTCATTTAACTTATAGGACCTGGATACATGGAAGAAATGTTTCGAAATGTTTTTGCATCATTTCCATAGAGCAGTGGTTCTCAAAGGGTGTGCGAGGGAGCACTGGGGCGTCCTAGAAGATCTCCAGCTGGCCCTGTGGTATGTCAGTGAAATACATGTCAAGTATAAATATAAACATAGTTACTCTTTTTCTTATCATTTTTTCCGGTGATACCTTTCATTATAAACAACCAACCTTTCTTGTAACTTTTTTTCTACTTTTATTCACATAAAAATCTCTAAACTATTATGCCATACGACATGCAAATGCGGCAGTGTCAACTGATGTTCAACAAAAAGAAACAGGATACATAAGAAGGAAATGTTCTGTCTTATCAGTACTCACTGTTTAATTTTTGGGATGACCACTCTAAATATAAGATTCTCTCCCATGTATTGACCTCTTGAAACGTCAATAGAAGGCCTTTGCAGTGTTTAAGGACATATGAAGATATTCAAAATTCACTTAGTCTAACAAATGTAATGGTCCAGCAAGTCTTATACGCCAAATAAAATATTGGTTGTAATGCTGGATTTTAACTGACCTAAATCCAAGTCAATATAAATGCACATAAATATGATTTTGATACTCCTTATTTTAATTATTTTAAATTTTGTATTTTAATCCCTTTATTCTACATTTCCGTATACATATATTTAATTTTTGTTTTCCAGAGAAGTGATGGAATATGATAAGTTATATATTTGCAATTTGCTGCTTTGTGAGTTTAATATGCATGGAAATGCTGCAGAAGCAACTCGAACCATTTCTTCCGTGTATCCAGGATCCATAAGTGAATTCAAGTTCAACATTGGCTTAAAAAGTTCGAGAAGGGAAATTTAATCTTGAAGATGAACAGAGATGGGGTTGAACAATACTGGTTGATAATGGTGATTTGAAAGCACTGGTTGACTCAAACCTCATATAACAAATAGATGGTAGAATCTACTGTAGGTTTAATTATTATTAGATAGCTGCGAGAGGTCGGCACTGTGACCAGTAACTGGTACTTTAACTGTATGAACTGGTAAGGACATGCGGTGAGTTTTAGAGACAATTTGGAGAACATTGGCTCAAAAAGTTCCGAGAAGGGAAATTTAATCTTGAAGATGAACAGAGATGGGGTTGAACAATACTGGTTGATAGTGATGATTTGAAAGCACTGGTAGACTCAGAACCTTATATAACAAATAGATGGTAGAATCTACTGTAAGGTTTAATTATTATTAGATAGCCGCGAGAGGTCGGCACTGTGACCAGTAACTGATACTTTAACTGTATGAACTGGTAAGGACATGCGGTGAGTTTTTTAGAGACAATTTGGAGAACATTGGCTCAAAAGTTCCGAGAAGGGAAATTTAATCTTGAAGATGAACAGAGATGGGGTTGAACAATACTGGTTGATAGTGATGATTTGAAAGCACTGGTAGACTCAGAACCTTATATAACAAATAGATGGTAGAATCTACTGTAAGGTTTAATTATTATTAGATAGCCGCGAGAGGTCGGCACTGTGACCAGTAACTGATACTTTAACTGTATGAACTGGTAAGGACATGCGGTGAGTTTAGAGACAATTTGGAGAACATTGGCTCAAAAGTTCCGAGAAGGGAAATTTAATCTTGAAGATGAACAGAGATGGGGTTGAACAATACTGGTTGATAGTGATGATTTGAAAGCACTGGTAGACTCAGAACCTTATATAACAAATAGATGGTAGAATCTACTGTAAGGTTTAATTATTATTAGATAGCCGCGAGAGGTCGGCACTGTGACCAGTAACTGGTACTTTAACTGTATGAACTGGTAAGACATGCGGTGAGTTTTAGAGACAATTTGGAGAACACTAGAACCGTCTGAGTGATTACGACGGTCAGGGACCGTACGTGATGTGTTCATGGTTTTAACTATTAATGCTATTGTAGAAGAGGCACAGGGTGCCATATGCATGTAGTATTGTTAATATAGTGTATGTTAATATTGTAATATAAGAAATTAATATAAAGAAAGAGATTGGTCTTACATCCTGACCCAACTAGCTAGCAAGCAGCCAACAAATTTTCAGAAGTGGGCAAGCAAGCTAGCACGCAGAACACTACCGTGCACAAACAACAGTTGTACAACACCTAAAAAGGATAAGAGATTTCTCCAGCTGCTGTTTGTGTTCCACATGAGTTGAGTTCAAAACCGTCAACAACGGGTAAATGTTTGCACATCGCTAATCACAAAAAATGAGTTTGATCCTTATTTTTAAAGCGTATGGTGACTAGAGATGAAGAGAGGATAGTTTATACACACGTTACTAAAAAAAAAAGAGACAATAATTAAGCCCAAAATAAAAACCTATTCCCACCGGAAATCTAAGATAGCGTCTAAGAAGGTTTTGCTTTGTATTTGGTGGGATATGGAAGGGGTGGTTTATTTTGAACTGCCTGTGAATAACCAAACTATCATCTCAAACATCTACTGTCATCTCAAACATCTACTGAATTTAAAGTGGGCATTACTCGCTAAACGACCTGCATTATTCAATAGGTGGAGAGTGATTCTTCAACAAAAATAACGTCCGGCCTCACACAGTACAAATGACTCAACAAAAGCTGAATGAATTAGGGTGGGAAATTTTTCTTATCCACTTAATAATCTGATGGGGCTATGTCTGGACCACAATCTGTTTAGGTTACTGGCTTGACCTCATCACCTAGCTTAGTGATTTATTTCAGTAATTTTTATCTGAACGTGGACAAAACATTGATTACCGTAAATTTCCATGTATAAGTTGAGAATTGTTAAAACCTTTTTAGAGCTGGTGTACGGGAATCAGTTTATATACTGCTACGTAGATAGTTTACTGTTTACCGAACGCAAGTGAAAATCGCCACATATTACTAAATAAAGCATGTTTTTGTTATATTTTATGAAAAATGTAACCTTAAATTAAATGAGCTATTTATTTTATGATAATGAGTGTTTTTCTTTTCGAAATTGTTTACGTTGATGGAATGCTACGTCGTCGCCAAAACGGAGCATCTGATGTTGGCGAAAGCCTAGCTGACAGAAAATACCGAACATGTACTACTGTGCCCAAAAAGTAATACCAATTTTTTTTTTTCAAAAACTCTTTTATTTATTCTTCTAAATTTATTTCATCGCCTTCAAAGTAATCCCCTCCGGACACAATGCACTTATGCCAACTTTTTTTTCCAATCCCCAATGCATGCTAAAAAGCCATCGCAGGGATGGTCTTCAAAACGGGCGGCGATTCACATTGAATCTCTTCAATCGACTCAAAACGGTGTCCCGGAGTGGTCTTTTGAGTTTAGGGAACAGCCAGAAGTCGCACGATATCAATAAGGTGGTTGTGGAACGGTATGGGTTTCATTTTTTGGCGAAAAGGTCAAGAAGAATTAATGCAGTGTGAGCTGGCGGCTTCAGTGTTTTCGGTACCAATCGAGATTTGAAGCGTTTGAGGCCCAAAATGGAATTGTCCGATCCTTTGAAATTCCAACATCATCAGCAAGGTCTCTAATTGTAAATCGGTGGTTTGCAGGTACCAAATCTTTAATTTTTGGACGTGAGCTTCGTCGGTTGAGGTTGATGGTCGACCAGAAGGCTCTTTGTCTTCAACGCGTTCTCTGTCTTCTTTGAACTGTTTATACCACTTCTAAACATTTCTTTCCGATATAAAAATGCTCACCGATTGCCTTCTGCAAGATTCTATGCATTTTACAAACAAAATTTAATGCAAGTTCTTTGCTCAATTAATTCAGACATTTCAAAAATCGCCAGAATCAATTTTAGCGTCTCACAAGGACAGTGCCAACAACCTAAAAAGAAAAGAAAAATTGAAATTCCGTAAGCTACGGAATTTTAAGTTGAAAAATGGTTTTACTTCTGGGACACAGTAGTACACCTGAAATACTAATAGAATATCGTAAATAATGAACATTACATGAATTTCATTTCGACTTAAATACCGGTTTGAACTTTGGTACATATTTCGTAGAAAAAACGAACTATCCCGCTTATATATTCTGAAATATATACTGTATTTGCAGCCTAAATGAAAAGTTAATTTACTCACAAAAATTAAAATATTATATTTAGAATAGTAAAACTTATCACATGGTGAATATTAATAAATTAGTGGTAGTAAATAGCAAATAATGGTGAACGTCGGGAGTCAAATTGTATGTTAAGAAGTCAATTTTAAATGATAAAAATTAGAAACATTAACATTAGAAGTAGTATCTAAGAAGGTTTGGTTTGTCTCTCTACGGTCATTTTTTTGCACACTTTGGAATAATTAGACCGGGATCTACAGTTTAACGTGAATTCTGAACGACTGACAAAAAATATCCATTCCACTGCCAGGATTCGAATTTGAAGTCTGTGGTTCCAGTTGTCAGAGAGCTAGCCAATTGGCCATCAGGCCGCTTGTTACGAAGAAGATCATCCATATTTTTGTTGTCATATAAGAACTTAGAATTGAGTTCATCCATTTAATTGAATTCATTATTATATTATGTCATCAGATACATTATTATAGTATGTTCATCATAATTTTATGTTGCACTAAATAGAAATATAAAAATTTTTAAGCACACACACAAAATTTTTCAAGCGTCAAAATAATCCTACTCATGGTTCAGTGGTAGGGTGCACAGCTTGAGCGCTGGAAGGTTCTTGTATAAACTCACTGATGGCGTCCGTTGTATTGACTGCTTTTACAAACCACAAGACTCGATGGCTACAGGAACAATGTGTGTCTCTCATTTACAATCATGCAACTTGGTGAGAGTTTTCTCGTTTTTATTCCGTATTAAAAGTAAATGAGAGGCAATTACCCCTAAAAGTTCTCTCGGACGGCAATACCTTTTCTTCATCATCAGTCGGTGGACTTTTCTTAGGTTGCATAAAGTGAAACATGAACCTTTCTCGATGTACAAGAAAAAAAAAAAATGATAATAAATATCAAAATTTAATATTCGTTAGCTTTTATTTTTGTGATTTTATTTGTCTGGTAACATTCTACTAATTATTAGCTAATATGATCTCACATTAAAATGTTTCCTTTAATGCATAATACATATGCAGTGAGTGTAGAAAATATTTGTATATTTTTTATTTGCATTCATAAAGTGCCTGCAATTTCAATAGCAGAAATAAAAAAATTTTTTTAAACAAAACTAATATACATATAAATATTTTGCTATTTTTATATTTTATTTCAATTAAAACAAATTAATCATTCCCATATTTAGAAAAAAAAAGTCAAATTAAATTATCTAACAGAGTAAAAATTATTCATACAAACAAACTAATATACAAATTTTTGTTATAAATAATTTCAATTAATACCTCATTGGATATCATTTGACTTTTATATCACCTTGCAGTTTTTGTAGCATGGATTTGATCAGTTTTGTAGTAATTGGAAGAATTTAGATCACATGAATGTTAGAATTTGAATTAGAAGGAATGTTAGAATTTTAAATTTATGTAGGAAGGAATTTTTCGATCATTTGATAGAAATGGATCTTAATCTTACTTTATCTAAAACATCCCACAATTCAATTGGAGTTGATTTCTGGTTATTGAAGAGGATATAGAAGAAATTTGGATATTATATAATACCCAAAATCATAGTGTTTAGCGCTGTGTGTTAGGATTATCATCCTGCATAAAGAAATCAACAACTGAGTCCCAATTTTTGCAGTTCTTTATAGTAAAATATTCTTTTATATCAATGTTTATATCGTGAATCATGGTGCCATCAATAATGGCCAAATTTCTGGCACCTGAGAAACTCATATAACCCTAGACAAGTACAGAATCTTCTCCATACTTCAAGGTAGGAAAGAAGATTTTTTTGGATTACATTTCCGATGTTTGGTTTTTCTCCATATCTTCCTTGCTCCATCAGATCTTAAAATGCTGAACTAACTATTATCCGAGAATATAAGTCTTTCTCCAAAATGCAGAACCATTGTGTAGATTTTTTTGTAAAAACTAATCGTACTTAACAATTCTCTTCTGTCACGAAATGTTCTCTACTAGCAACTCGGTCACGGAACAAGCTTAAGCTTCTTTGCATGGATTTCGTACTGTATTTAATGATACTTGTACTCAACGTTTTGAATTTGAACGACCATTTTAATGCACTTTTTTTGCAACCATTTTAAACCTTGAATTTTTTTCAATTGACTAACAATGAGTTGATTACCATAAACTGTGGGCAGTGATGGTCGGTCATGCGTGTTTGATTAAAAGTTGCTTGACTAAGTTGTTAACGTTGCTTGATTAAGTAACGTCGAACAAGATCCAAATCTTTTCATTATTGACTGTACAGGAGAACAAGGTCTACCAATGAAAATTGAAAATTGATTTAAGGAGTTTTACTTTCTTTAAATAGTTGTAAAATTCGATTACTGCTGTTTTTGGAACATTAAAACTCAATTATTATTATTTTAATTATTTATTATAATAAATATTATACATTATAATATTTATTAATTAAATAAAAATAATAATTTATAATAATTATTTTTAGTCTATCATTTATTTATCTATTTAAGCCTTGAGGAGCAATGGTCAGTTATGCTTGCTTGATTAAGTTTCTAACGTTACTTGATTAAGTAATGCTTCTGTGTGCTTTTAAGTAACTTTGAAAAAGAAAATTTTTTTTTCATTATTGACTGTATAGTACAACGAGGTCTATCAATCAAAATTGGAGTTTGATTTAATATTTCACCTTCTTTTTACGAAGTTGTAGAATAAACGATGACCATAAGCCTTGATTTATCTTTTGTTCTGTCCTCTACGGTAATTTTTTTTTTTTGCACACTCTAGACTAACTAAACCGGGACATACAGTTTAACGTGGAGTTCTATTAGGAAGAGAGCCTACTCACAAAAACATACTAGCCACCGCTACGATTCGAATCTGAAGCCTGCGGGTGCCAAAGGCCAGAGCGCTAGCCATTCGGCCATCAAGCCGACAGAACCCTTGAGGAGAGATGGTTCGTCAATCACTGAGTGTTTGATTAAGTAACGTTGAAAAGAATCAAATTTTTTTCATTATTGACTGTACAGTAGAACGAGGTCTACCATTGAAAATTGATTGAATGTTTTACCTTCTTTTACGAAGTTGTAGAATTCGCTATACTACTATGTTAGAAGTGTTAAACCTCGAATTAATATTTTTTCCCCGATTGACTAAAAATGGATCTATAACCATAAACCTTGATTTTTCTTTTGGTTTGTCTCTCAATGGTAATTTTTTGCACATACATCCATGCTACCTCTACGATTCGAGCCTGAAGCCTGCGGTGCCAAAGGCCAGAGCGCTAGCCACTTGGCCATCAGGCCGACAGAACCCTTGAGGAGAGATGGTTCGTCAATCACTGCGTGTTTGATTAAGTAACGTTGAAAAAGATCCAAATCTTTTCGTTGTTGACTGTACAGTAGAATAAGGTTTTACCATTGAAAATGGAAGTCTCATTTAATGTTTTACCTTCTTTACGTAGTTGTATAGTCGTTTCCTTTCTGAAATAGAAGTCTATGATCGTTTCCCTCCCATTTCTAAATGCGTTTATTCAAAAACAGAAATTTTTAAAGTGAATTTTTATGCGAACATACTGCAAAGTTTCATAAACGAGTTGAAGACTTTCATTCTTAAACAGATTGGATACCACGATTATAAATTTGTATTTTCCGCACGTTTGAATAGTAATTACGCCTTCAAATGTCATTCGTCGAAGTTTTTTTAATTTTAAAATAAAATTCATGAAATATTTTGATAATTATTTTTAAATTCAAGTACAAACAATTTTGAAACTCTTGATAATTTTTTCCGTGAAATTTGTCCTTGATAAAATAGTAAAAACGTGTTTATCAATATAATTCAGCACTGCAAGCATATTTCTACACTCACTGTATGTACTAGTAAGTCAGATTTTAAATTAGATAAGTCTTGTGTCGCATTACATACATAATATGTTAATTTAAATGTACTAATTTGCATTCCATTCTAAACGTTATTTACGAATTAATTCGTTTTCATAGAAACACATAAGATAGTTAATATTATTTTTTTAAAATATTTTGATCAAAAACTCTGTTCTTAAATTACAGAAGGATGAGAAAAATTTTAAAAAGTATTTTCATATTTTTAAAAAATAAATTAGATTCTAGCATTAAAAAACACAAACAACTTAAAAAAATGGAGCCATGTTTCTTCTATCACTTTTATAGAGCGACATAAATTATGTTTATCTCTGTGTAATCTCTTCTATGAATTCGTTATAAAGTAGCTGTTGAATATTTTATTTCATCAACTGTTTACCTAACTTTTCATTTAGACGTACACACTTTTAAAAAGAAAAGTAAAGAATAAAAAATTATTTCTGAGATCAATTGGATATTTAGAAATAGTACTTAAATTATTTGCGACCTTTTATTTTTGCCAAGATTTTCGACAGCCTTTATTTTGTCGATTTCTTCTCAGAAAAATGGTAAGATCTTCCGAAAAGTTGGATTATTTTTCGAAATAATCTCCAAAAAGGGCTTTGGTTTCCAGGAAAATCAACAGATTTTTGCTTCATAGAATTATTGAATGTTATTTTTACTACTTTTCTCTCTACTTTCGGAAGCCGATTCTTCTAAGTAAGAGATAATCCACATCATACCATTTCTGTTGCAGATATTAATCTTTGAGCAGGGGGTGACCGGCCTTCAATGTTTTTTCTGCCAGTTAAAATTGTTACAATTTTGCAAAAATGTATTTAGTCTCTAACAGCCAAAGTGGTGTAAGCCAATGTATTAAAAAATACATCATGTGGGCGTCCGTATATTTAAAAATTAATTGTCACAGCTTAATATGATAATTTATATGTATTAATTTTGCATTCCATTCTAAATGTTATTTATGAATTAATTCGTTTCATAGAAACACGATAGTTATTTTTATTATTTTTTTAAAAAATATTTTGATAAAAAAAAAGTTCTGTTCTTAAATTACAGAAGGATGAGAAAGATTTAAAAGAATGGTCTATTTTTAAAAAAAAATAGATTAGATGTAGAAAAGATTAAAAAAAAATAGATTAGCATTAAAAAACACAAAAACAACTTCAAAAAGTGGAGCCATGTTTCTTCTATCACTTTATAGAGCGACATAAATTATATTTATCTCTGTGTAATCTCTTTTATGAATTCGTTGTAAAGTAGCTGTTGAACATTTATTTCATCAACTGTTTACCTAACGTTTTCATTTAAACGTAAATTTTTTTAAAAAATGTAATGAATCAGAAATTATTTCTAAATTAATTGGTTTTTAAAAATAGTACTTAAGTTACGACCTTTATTCAATTCCTTTCCCCTATTAGCTCACACTCTCCTATATATATTT
>BPLR01005290.1:0-46704 GCA_021605095.1 Caerostris extrusa | reverse complement strand
AAAACATCTCTCTCTCTCTGTCTCTCGAAAGATTTTGAAAAAGAAAATTTTTGCAACTCGAAGTAATTTTCTATGCCTTATTGCCATAATTAATCAAGATTCTTATAAAAATTCTTCTTACTTTTAATAAGCTGGAGTGAGTAATTAATAAAACGTTCTTTTTAAAAATTACTCATGTAATTTTTAAAAAGTCAGCTCAATTTGTTTCTTCGCACTTTTTATTACCTTTTTATTTATTCGCCAATTTATTTTATTTATTTTTTTTTTACTTCGCGGGTAAACGGAATTGTATTTGTTACTCAGTTGCCAGATAAAATAGGTTATTTTTTAAGGCTTTTATTTTGATTTGATTTCGGAGGAAAATCGGTAAGGAATTTTTCAGACTTCAAGGGAAAAAAGAAAAATGGTTTTTCTTTGTAAAAATTAACCGAAATATACGTTGGCACATTGATGATATTAAATTATTAAGAAAGAAATTTGTTTTTTTTTTATTATTTTTAATGATGATTATAAATAAAAATGATGTAAGTATTTTTATTAATAGTATCAACATCTATTCAAGTGTAAATTTTAGACAAGAAATTAAATAAAATCAAATAAAAAAACAACATATCCGAAGACAATACCAAAAATATACTTTTATTATAATGGAATACAAAAATATTTTGCATTCCATTATGTGGTTATAAGTCTTGAATTTACAACAAAAAATAAATAAATGAAATGAATAGCTTGGAATAATTTTTTCTTTTTGAATAAAAGCAACTTTGTTTTTTTATGTTAAATATCTACATAATCAAACATTAAAGTTTTACAAAGCAATGTTATTATGTAGAAATTTTATCATATATTATTATTATTTTTATGTACGATTATTGTTTTTATAGTTAAAATTTTAATTCTTTTAAGTTAGAAAATAATTTAAAAAAAACATTAATCTTATGCACTAATTCAGCCAATACCTGAAAAAGCTTTATAGATTTGCAAATTTAAAATACGTTTAGTAATTTAAAACGCTTTTTTAAATCTTCATATATCTTGGATAATACTAAAAATATTAAACAACTTTTCCAAAAATGTTTTATTTATTATATGCAATTTTCAGTAAATATTTTTTAAAAAATAGTTAATGTTTATTACAAATAAACAAATAGTTAATTAAGACGTCAATTTGTTTTGCTCTAAACAATAAAATTTTTTTTTAAAAATAGCTAATTGAAAGCCTTGTTTAAATTAACGATATCATTTAAGAGGTAAATATAAATGATTACTACTTGAAAGTTACTTCCTGTTTCGCTCTTTTAATTATAAAAATTTCTTTAACCACAAATATGCTAACTTAAAATACTCGTATCTCAATTATTAACTAATTTCAGGTGAGAATGATGTTTTTTTTTCTCTTTTGATGAATGGTTGGGGATTTATCTTTTTTTAGGGATTTTAAACGACAAAAAAGTGTAAAAATGGAAAGATATTTATTCCCCGCGCTTAATGATACCACGTCTCGACAGCTGCCATTTTGTTGTTTTTTTCTTTTTCGTGTGACTTCCACTGTGGTTGCCATTTTTGCACAGATAATTATTTTCTCCTTCAGAAAATTAAAAATTTCAACTGTTGAGGGAGATCGTTGGCGGGGTGGTCGAGAGGCAGCAAGGCGTGAGGGGAAAAGTTTCAGGTCGTTTGGCAACAATTACGCAACCTAAATGCAAATTAAACCAAACTCGTTCTTCTTCACATTTAGAAGTGAATTGCTCTCACTTTCTTTGGAATTGCCCCTTTTTCCTAATTTTCTTTCGTGTCATATTAATTACTTTGTTATAAAGTGTCAGAGGAGAAGACGTAGGAAATAAAGAGTCTCTTTATAAAGATATTAATCTTACAAGGATCTTTATTTTTTACTTTCTGCATTTTACCGACAAAAGTAGAATTTTCTGGAATTTCTTTTACTTTGCTTCGTCCCAAATCGGAAGAAGTTTATATAGTGGAAACTGCATTATTTTTATTGTATGTTGGATTAAATGTTGAAGCGTTTAAAATTAAGGCAAGCGTGTCTTACAGACCATGCAGAGATAATTTGCCATGTTTTTTTGTGTCTGTTTTAATTGCAGAATTTGTTTTGATCAACAGTGCTTGAACTTTGTTTTTACAAGTAATGTTTTTTAAACAACAATGTTGTCTCTTATGATGTAATTAAACATTTTTGTGCATATGTAGTAACATAGAGTTTGTATTTTTTTGCAATAGGAGATTGATCATAATTCTTACGAAATCATTCTTGTTCTTCACGCGGCTGTTACTTAAAAAGTAAAAGAATAATGTTCTATTTCAGCATCGTGAGTTGCCATTGTTGGTTTGATGGGTCATTATTTTCCCCACAGTTATGAACTTTTTTCTAATGAAGATCTTTAATAAGTCAATGTTCCTTCTTTCTATGTTATTCAACTCACCCAGTGCGATGAGACTCGATGGCACGTGCGACAACATTTATTAAAATCTTTCATTGGCAGTTCCGCCTCCTTATGGGAATTTTCTTGATTTTCTTTATATGACACACAAAATGCAAGGTACTTATCCTTAAAATTCTTTCCGGAAGCATTTGTCTTCTTTCATTGCCGGTCGGTGGATTAAAATGAGTGCATTAATTATGAATGAGTTAGTGTCCGCGGAACAAGCAGCTGTAACATCTCGGCCTATACTAGACATATAACAGCTTCAAGAAAAGGATCAGTTTCAGGTTCACGGGAACACCTTCATTTTTATTTACAAGCATTCTATACAGAATTCTGGGTTGATACAAATTATTATTTACAAAAAATGAAAATTAAAGATTTAAATTTGATTCACAAGTTCAGTTTACTCCAAGGAAGGAGAATTTCAAAGTTCTCGAGTCTACTACGAATCTAAAACTCGTGGTCTGGGGCAAACCTTGATTCTTACATCGCGTGATACCGAAACTACAAGGGACTCACTTTGAAACAGGCGGAAATTCCAGCCTGTTCAGTCACTTCAGAGATAAAGACAAAACTTCTTGTCGACTCGTCGCAGAACACACTTCTTCTACTCCAAAAACCTCCCTTTAAAAAAATCCGTTAAGGGGGAAAGGGGTCAGCTTTCCTTACTTCTCATTGGAATAGACACTTCCTCACCCATGGTCTATCACTCATCACTATGAAACAACTCATGGCGTGGTCCATATTAGTACAAAACACCAATTGCATGTAATATAAATATCCATAATATTGCTTATCTGCTGTCAAAATTGAGTGATAGGTTATCATGTACTTGTTCAAAAATATACATTCCGCTGTTCTGGGAACGAAATGCTACAACTCTTCAATGCTACAATGCTTCAACTCCTCGAAATATGCTAAAAGGCATAGCAATATAAAGAAACAATTGTTCAATTGGTTTTGGAAAGGTTAGAGGAATGTATATTTTTTAACAAGTACATAATTACCTATCACTCAATTTTGACAGCAGATAAGAAATGTTGTGGATATTTATAATACATTACACTTTCTATTTGATTTAATTTATACTGTATAATAAAACTTCATAATTTTTTTTTTTTAATTTTAAATAATTTCATTTGAATATTGTTAACTAAACAGATAAGTTAAATGTAAAGACTAATGAATAAAATAATAATTCAGAAAAATCAGAAAGAATTTTTTTCAAAAGCATGTATATTAAAAAAAAAAAGTGTTTTTTTTTTTTTTTTTGCTGTTTCAATAGTTAATGCTAATTACTGATGCAATAAAAAAAAGAAATCCAACTAATAATCAGTTTACTGTTTTAAACAAGGTTTAATAAAGATTTAAAGAGAAGGGCAAGGTTAAGTGTGTACAAATTAGTAAATATCTGATTTAAATGCTAGTATCGAAATAATATTGAAATTTTTGAAGATGATTAAAAAGCATATATTGAAAGCTAGAAAATCCGCCAGCAGTGAATATTGATTTAATACCTCTCCTGAAAATATTTCCCGGATATTTTTAGCACAAAAACACTGTTTTCCAAAACATGTTTTTCGGAAACTAAGTAATCTGGCTACTTAAGTTCTGTGTTGACGTCATCTTTGTTTCAGAAACTAAGTAATCTGTTAGCTTAAGTTCTGGGATGAAGTCATAATCATGTAATAGATGAACAACTTCTTCGAATCATAAGAAATTTCTTGAAATTAATCTTGAGTTACCCCCAATCCTTTTGAATTTTAGCAGAAAATTATAGGATCGGTTTCTATAATTGGATGATATTAATTTTTTTAATAGTAAATATATATATCAAATTAAAATCAAAATATTTTCTTGTCTATTCTGAGATACGTCGTAATCAGGAAGCTAGGATAATCAGGATTTTCTAGCTTCCATTTTAATACATAACGGTTTGTTTTTCTGGTTCTTTTTTTTTTAAATGAAATCTTTTAAAAAAGAAATTTTTAATTGTTATAAATATAGTATAAAATAATTTTGTTAATTGTTATGAATGTTTAATTATTTTATTTTTATTATACATTTTTTAAAGCTAAAATACTGTGGTCGGCTTATTCAATAAAAAAAAAAGGATTCGCTTATTCACAAAAAAAGTATGTAACGCAAATGATAAATCTCCAAATTATAGCTAAATAAAGCATTTTTAATTTCCTTTTTATATTTCTTACGTTAATGAAAAAAAAATTATATATATTGAGTTACTTTTTTTAAAATTAAAATGAGTTGTTTTTATTTTTCGAAATTATTTTTATTGCTTGTTTGTTGCGTCGTCGCCAAAACGCCAAACCTGATGTTGGCGTAATTTGTCCTCCGGCTAAAAGATAAGTACCGAAGCGAACCCCAGAAATAATAATACAATACCATAAAGAATGAAAGTTATTAGTTTATTTTATTCATTTCAGGTTTTACAAGAGATTTTAACTTTGGTAATTTTTTAAAGAAAAATGCATTATCGGCTTACATTCGAAAATGTACGATTTATTATTCCCCATTTGTTCTTCGATTCATAGTAATTATTTCACGGCTGGCAACACATCCAACTCTTTTAAACAGTTTTGAATAATATTTCTTGCAATTTTCTTGTAAGATTAATTAGAACTCTTATAAAAATATTCTTAAAAGAGTTTCATATTTATTTAATATGTCTTTTTTTAATTCTATGCATCTACTGTACCATTCCTATTTATTTAAAAGTATTTTTCAAATGGCAATGCACTTAATTATAGAAATAAAATCGATTGCTACATTTTCTTTCTATAAAATTATAATTTTAACATTTTTATACAAATTTTCGTTTATTTCTAGCTTAGTTATTATCATTATAGCCTTACTGTGTCGTAATATTCACACTAATATATGCATGTACGTATATCGTTGTGGGAAAATTTACATACATATCAATACATAAGGAAAATGATCCAAAATTGTTGCATACATTCCATGAATATTATTAAATTACATTAAATATCATCCATTCGCCTGCGATATGACATTAAATGTTCTGTTTTGCTAATTGACCCGATATTTTTGATAACTATTTTGTTACTTTACTAGGAAGGGAAAAATAAAATTGAATGGAAAAAAATTATTCGACATAAAATATGACTACAAAAAAGTAATCTCAAAATTTTTGAAGACAAAATTTTAAATGACAAAGCGAAAAGCACATCAGAAAACTTAATTTTTTTTATCTTTGTCCGAATTAGCATTCCCAATAACCCCAACTTCTTCGACAATAAAATAATACAGTGACAGCGATTTATGAAAATGCTTTTAAAATGGTTTTTAAACAAATCTAGATATAAATTAGTTGTGGCTCTCGGAGCCACAGGTCTCTGATTCGAGTCCTGGTGGTGCCATGGATGCTTGTAGTGGTTCAAAATTCACTTTAAACCATAGGTCTCGAACTTATATAACTATAGAGCGTTAGGCATAGGGCTAATAACCCTACCCCTTAAAAGGAAATCATCTCCTGTCCTGAAATCTGCCAGTAGCCAGACTGCCTTGATGATCCACCATGGGGCTGTTGTACCAACGAAGAAAAAGAAGATATAAATTAGGAGTTATAAACTATTAAAAAGTAAATGAATAGTCTATAATAATTTTTAAGAAATCCATAAATGTTTTTAATTGATTTTATGGAATTTGTGTTCTGTATAATGCACCAAAGGTAAAAAGGCTAGATTTATCACTAATCTAGAGGAGCACTTTCAGGAATAAATGTCCTGATTTGCATGTCATGTGAATGAAAATCCGAAAACTTTCATCAGTTTAGGCCGACTATCAATGTGAGATGTTCATGCAGTATATTCACACGGTGCAACAACTGAGCTTTGAATCGGGCAATTAAACCCAATAGACGACGAACGAACTCTAACGTTCAGCATGATCTCACGAAAATTCCTATTTCCAGCCCTCTATATAAATATTAGATGAAACTGCCATTTAATCCAAACCAAACATCAGAACGATCTAAAACTATTTTATCCACATGGCTTGCGAAACGAGATCTAAAAGCCGAAATCGAAACGGCATTCCTCTAATCGTCCGCGAATTAACGTCTGATTTCGGAACCCGTACCCATCCCCCGAGTCGAGGGGTTCGACTTTGGCGACGACGATGACTATTTCGCGACTTTACGAGCAACACATGGCCCGGCATCAAATCCTTTTAACAAACGATGATCGTAATACCATCCCCCGGCCCGTAGAATTCCGGAGCCCCTTTTCCCGCTCTTAATGATGGAATAATATCTCGACATTAAACGTGCATTATCGCCCTCCATTAATAATATAAACGTCTGGTTTCTCATTTTGATAAATCCCGCCGGGCTATCAGTCAAGGGGTATAATATAATTTTGTAAATTTAGAATACCTTCGGAATCTGTTTGGGGTGGGATTTACCATGATTTACAGCGCCCGGCTAGCTATAAATTAATTACCCATTCGCAGCAGCAATGCCTCCTTGCTTTTCCCAGGAATATATTATGCTCGATCACGTTCATTTTAATGGCAGGGGGATTTCGGCTTTAAACAACGAACCCCGGCTATTATTCTTGGGCGATAAGAAGCAAAACGCTGTAAGAGGATTATTTTTGGGGAAAAGTATACGCATTGAAGGAGTTGTTTTATGCGAAAATGGTATCCATTTAAACGGGAAAAGTGCATTTTATTTCGACTGCATTAGCTCTTTAAGGTTTTGTTTGCCGGCTGCTGTTGCTTCCGAGATACGAATTAGGAATTCGTCTTTGTCTCGGCTAAAAGCAGTCATATCTCAAGTTTTATGGCAGGAATTAGTTTTCTGATTATCCATTATCGAATATTTAAGGCAGATATATTTATGTGTGTGTTATTTAATATCCTGCATTGGGGTTTTCGAATTAATTCATTCCGAACGTCTTAAGAAGTATTGATGAATGTAGTCATAATATTTGAAAACTTCGGAATAAAACCCAAAAGGGATTTAAAGAAAGTATTGGCATAAATTGATTTAAAACAGAACACTGATATTTAATTTATACATTAGTTTATGTTATAAAATGCTTAAAATATTAATAATACCCTACATATAACAACAATAAAATAGAAATTATAGGACATTATTTTATCTATATATTTAAACATGGATGTATGTTCCAGAATAACTTTAAAATAAGATTTATTTTTTCCTTTTTTAGCTAATGCGTAACCAAAATCATGAAAAATTTATTGTTGATAGCTTTTTAATTAAATAAAAACCTTATATTTTTATTGCTAAAATTGAAATTTCATATAGAGAAACTGACATGATTATTGCTTAGTCGTCTTATGGCGTAATCATTCCTGTCTTATGTTTTTAAAATGGTTACAGAAAATTAGATTGAAATTTAAAATGAAAAAAACTTTAAAATTTATATTATTGTTTCTTATTTATCTTTTTGGTTTAAAATGTTCTATTATGTTTGAAGAATTTCTTTTAACTTTTAAATACTTTTTTCTATATATAAATTACCTGATTCAAATAATTTTTCTTTAAAATTTTCCATGCGATCAAACGTTTTGAGCTCACAATTAAAATTTTATTTTGATTTCTTTGCACATTTTACCAATATTATTTTCTATTAAAATTTACAAAGATTAAAAATACAGATAGAAGAATATTTCTGTAAGCAGCAATGATAGGTCATATCTGTAAATATTGATACAAATTAAAGAATAGCTTTATTTTATATTCATTTGACTTGCATTCAATATTTTAAGGTCAATTAGCTATAAATTTAATTTCTAGGCATACTTTTAAGAAAGGAAATATGAACAAAGCAAACACATATACAGCTTAAATGGCTTTTGCATTAGCACTTTGAGAATTAATGTGAAAAGTGAAAAATGTTTCCAGTAAAAGATCTTTTTACAATTAGTAACCGAGGAAACCCTCAAAAGTCCTTAATTGTTTTTTCAGAGTCGTCAATCTCTACTGTATGAATAAAATTATCAATTTCGAGAAAATTAAAAAAAAAGTAAATCAATAACATTAACTGAGAAATTTTTTTTTTCCCAATAATTGTGCGTTAATGTAAACTTTGAGTTCTCTATTTGCATGAATCATGAATACATTGGGTTGTTGACAAATCTATGATGGTGAACACCAATGTGCAGGAAGGGTTGGGAAGCAATACCTTCTGGGAAATCATCCAAGAATAATTGTTGCAGTTTGGTGTTATATTGGAGAATGACCGAACAAAATTCAAACCAGATCGTCAATATCCAATTGTCACCAAATGTTCAAAGCAATGAATGAACCACATGTCCAGTTTTTCCCACAATGAAAACATACCGAGTTTCTATTTAGTCCCATCTTCTCAAAGCATTACATATATCTTTTGGAACCAGCATCGAACTATATTTTCAACTATTATGCAATCAATTTTCTCAGATGTGTTTTTTAAATTCAATTAGACCCAATAAAGTTCTGAAATTTATGTGTAAACTGAAATATGGAATGAAATTTGCATACTTTTGCTTATTACTCTTGCTTACTCTTATTTTGCTTATTATTTTGTATTACTTATTATTTGCTTATTTTGCTTATTTTATTAAAAAAAATACTATGAGTATTATTTTTGTTTGTTTTACCTCATCTTTCTATTTCTCTTATTTTTTATATATTCATCTATTTAAGCTTTTATTTTCATTTTTTTATAGAACTGCATTTGTCCTGGTATTAATAAAATTTATTTGTCCTTTAAGAAATAAATTTTGCGTTGAACACAATAGAAAGTTCAAATATCAACTATAAATAGAGTCTGATTTGTATTAACCTGCTCAGCTTCATCCAATAGAAACTTAAGTTTAAATTTGCCGGTGGAAAAAATTAAAAAAAGTTACTATTTTACAAGTTATTTATTACAGTTACTATTTTAAAGACTAGGAGATTCAATAGGAATCAGGAGCAGTTTTGTTTGATTTTTTCCTGTACAATAGGCAGATGCGCGTATTTAATCCTTAACAGTCGTCCATTACTTTTAAAGGTTACCAAAACAGCTTACTGATTGGCACCAGAAGGCTGTTCATAGTATGTATTAAGGTATTAAAGTACCAAAGTAAGTAGGTAAATATTATGGTATTAATGGCATGTATTATGCATTATTAAAATCGGACAGAAGCTCGAGCAATAAAACGAAACATATACTATCGGTAAGTAAAACTGTAACACACTGAATGCCATATGTGAAATTTTGACCAATGAAATGCATTTGCACATGAATAAGTCATTCCCATTCCAAAGGAGAATATATTATAGATATTTTGTATAGAAAAAAAAAAGAATAAAATATTAAATATTAATAACATATAGGAATTCCTCCTTGTACACGAATGCAACATGCAATGTGGAAAACTATGATAGAGAACTTCAATTTACTATTATAGTATATTACATTACATTGCAGTCAGATGATATTGCCAGGGGATTCTGAAAGTAATTAAGCTCTGACTCATCTTGATTCAAACATTTTCGATTGACAGAAGATCTGGGTGATGCGTCTACGTAATAAGCTTGTATCAGCTTTAATTCGTTGTTCGCAGTCTGCCAGAACATTGTCATCATGAATTTGTATCTGAATGAACATAACGCTGCCATAACCTGCTAACAGTACTCTCATTTTGGTGAACATGGCGTGCAACTTCTGCAAGACATAAATTACTTTCACATCAGCTGAAAATTTTGCTTTTTTTCTAATTTGACAATTGCTGAAAATGCTGACTATGCCTTCAGAAAAGAAATTCACAGGAGATTGGAAAGTCTAACTACGATGAAATCAACTTCATTTGCGTTTTTTTCCTATTTTGTGTAAAAAGTCAAATACGATTAAGAGAGTTCCATTTTAATTTTTCGTTAATATAGTTAGTAACGAATTACGATTATAGGTAAAGTAGTTAGAGTATTTTAAAATACTTTTCACATTTACCATTTAAAAGTAAAAAATAAAAATATCTTTTACAAAACTGAAACTACGATCTAAATTAAAAAATAATAATACTTAGACTTTAAAAGCAAATATTTGAAATATTAAAAAAGAATTATATTTAAAAAAAAAAATTTTATATTAGAAATTATTAAAAGAAATTGAATAAACGTTTATTTATTAAATCAATTGTGGATCACGTTTAACAAAAAAATGTCTAATAAAAAGAGATCTTGCGATGATAATGAAGTTGTAAAATTATAATTGATTAGACAAATATTTAAATTAAGTAAACTGGAAAACTGGAAATTGTTTAATGTGCACCTCGCCACCTCACCCTCGATAAAAATGATGGATATTAAGTAAAATGCATAAAGAATATATATATTTTTTTTTGGCAAATAGTCGAAAAATTATTCATAAAAAAGTTATTAAAAATCATTTTAATCTCCAGCATACTTAGAATGTGTACAATCATTAAATTTTCATTTTCAATAATAATAAAAAGCCCAGTTTACTGAGATTTAATGAGAATTTCGTTTTTGGATTTTAAAGAAAATGTAAATCAAGAGATACGTTCATAATGAAGGATTTTTATTTTCAGAAAAATTCACTGCTGAAAAAAGATAAAAATACTTTTTGATGGAATGCTTTAACTGAGATGAAACAGAACAAATAAAAGAATTTTTCATTAAGAAAGTAACACACATGGATGAATATTTGGTTTCACATTTGAATTAATATGCGTAACAAATTAATAATGTTGAAAAAATTCATTTGTCGTAACGATGCTAATTTTTTTTCTTTTTGTTGAACATCAGTGAGTCTTGTGTTCCACCTCTGTATGCAACGAACAGCACACCGATAAGTAAGGACGAGAAATTTTAGTGATAATTGCCCTGAATTTGAATGACGTATGACATCAAACCAGGAAAAATCCTATTACGTAACCTGATTGTCCATGCGAGGCGCTTTAAACATGCCTCAAACGTCATCGTTTTTGAGTAGTGAGAGCAATAGATGCACTAACGAATTCAAACCTAAGCCTTTCGATACGCTAGATGCTCAATAGCAGTGTGTTACTAAGATGTCGCCAACTGAAATTGAGGCTTTGTTTATTTATCTTATCTAAGTTCTTCGTTATTTTAAAGTTGTTTGACATCATAAAATCTATGGTTGTTCATGCCATATTATTCTCAAATATGTCTGAAGAATGTGTAAATCATGCAATCCCCCCTGAAATTTACAGCATTATTGTCCAAAGAACTGAAATTATAATAGCTAATTGCAGTTCAAATGAATATTTCCTCCTAGCAAGCTGTTAAACTTAGCTGGAAAAAAATTGTCAATCCTGTGGCCAAAGTTAATTATCATAGTTGGTTTTTATAGCGAGATTTATAGTTGTTATACCAAGACAGTACTACCATAAACGATTCATATAAGTTCCGGTCTAATTAGCCCAGATTGTGCATAAAATTGCCGTAGAGCGACAAACGATTCATTTCAAAAACCTGGTTATGACCATGTGCTAGATAAAAGCTTTTCGATAACAACCTAAGAGACGGAGGAATTCCATGTTTGAAAAACAATACTGATTCCATTTTGAAAACAATGTCATCAATCCTTCAAATGGTAGATCAATCATCCTTCAAATTGTAGATCAACAATCTTTCAAAGCTAGAACTAAATGTTGATAGAAAAACAGTTACTACACTCACAAGATTAAGGACGAAGCACCTCAAAAATATGAAAATTTCTGCTGATGGCGTTATAAAATATCAAAAATGTGTCAACTGCTTTGATGACAAGATTACTCTTCATCATGTCTTTGATTGCCCAGCTGTTGCAGCCGCCATTATCTAGGCCATCTCTCAGAAGAGGATTTATACTCCGAGCTGGAAATCAACATAACCAATATTATTCGAAGCACCACTATATTTGATTCCCTTGAGCTCTTCAGGGGATACGACAACAACAACAATCCTTCAGAGGTAGGATCTTCCTTCAGATATTGTGGTGATTAAATGTTACGAAATTATTATCGTTATGATTAAAATATTATAACATTATTTATCCTATGAATCTGGTCAAATATTTCAGATTGGTATACTTGATTAAATAGTCCTTCAAATGGTCATCAATAATCTATCCAACGATCTTCCTTCAAACGAAAGATCAACATATATTCAACTGTCTTTTGTTGAACTCAAGCTTTTACAGTTTTTTTTTTTGTTATACAGCATAAAAAGTTGAATATGTTTTTTTAGTTATTTTCCATAACAAAAAAAAAGGCTTTTTTATTTACAACTCGTAGAAAATCATCAATTTCAATCACAAGAGACGAGAATTTTAATAAGGGATGTTTTACTTCCTCCAAATTCAATTTATTGTTGTACATTTTTTCATTACATTTCTTCTTCAACCTAATACAAATTTTCCCATCTTGTAGTGTTTTGAAATTAAAAAGTTTTAAAGTACGATAAATAACATGTTTAACAAAGTTATCGTCGAAAATATTTTAAGTGCATCTTCTAGAAATGCAAATAAAATATTACCATAATTGTAAAGTTCCATAACAAAACTCTCGGTGTATTTTCATTTATTTTAAAATAAAAACTCTTCATTTTTAGACCAACCTTAAATATTTATTATTACTGAAAATTTATTATTTTAGCATTATTTTTGTCATATATTTTGATCAAACATTTCAGATGCATACGTTAAATTATCCAATTATTAGAGAGTTTTCGCATAACGTTTTTTTATCGTTCGCTATTTTTCTTCCTAGCGCACATGCTCATAGGAAACATTGTAGCTATTGCGTATGCATATCAGCAATACGGCACTACTGAGCTATTTCTGTGAGCATGCGCGTTAGGGAGAAAAAAATATCGGACGATAAAAAACGTTATGCAAAAACTCTCTATTATTAAATTAGCTATTCTTAAATACGTTAACTATCAAAACATTATCCTTTTCTTAAATAATCCAAATACCTTTTAAACTGTAAAACTACCAATTATCAATTGGTCAGCTAATTCTAAACTATTATACATCTCTGGTAATTAAATTAGCTTTTAAAATCCCATTTCTCAAGCTGATTTAAAATATATTTCAAAGATAATTCTTTTATAGATGCACAAAACTTTTTATACGTGGCAGCGAATTTTAAATATCCTTTCTAATGCTAACATAAAAGCTTTTTTTTTCCATAATAAAATAAATATTCATATTTTTTTTTTTATTAGTACTAGCTTATATCGATTCATGACGAAAACAGATTCTGTACCTTTTGTCGACTTTAAAAAAAGAAGAAAATTTTATAATGGAATAAAGAAGGATTGGATAGAATTCTATTTATCTCTGAAAGCCACTCAAAAAGATTGACGCGTTGCATTTGTCGCTTTTGTATAGACCTAATATGACTGCATGTATCTGGCAACACGACCGGCGGTTGTCCGCTTCTCCCTCTACCTCAGAATCGACCCGTCCCGATGAGTTTCCATGGCAACGGGAACTTTCATTTGTTTCATTCAATCTTTTCTCTTTCGAATTATTATGTAGAAACGCTGATTCTAAAACTAGATTAGAATTGGAAACAGGAAATTTATGAGACATGTATATTTCTTCCCTTTTACTGAGAGAACTAATAAAAATAAAGATGGCGCAAGATGTTTAAGGATGATATAAAAGGTTTTCAGATTTTATTAGTTTAGGAAAACTCGTTCAGTGAAATATGATGTTTGCTAGGAAATTAAATTAAACAAAAAATTTTTTGATTTAAAATGTCGTAAATTGCGCTTCGTTTAATGTGAATTGGGTTGACTTTTATTTTTCTTGTAGCTGTCAAATATTTCTGAAGGCTGTTAATTTTATATTATCACACTTTCTTAACGAGCGTCTTGATGAAAATTTCAAAAATTTGCAATTTATCCTTTAAATTAAAATGTATTTAAAGTTTATCAAATTTATTCATTATTTTGAAATATTCAAAATTTAATCTGATTTTTGTGAAAAATATTATTTTCAACGAGTTGTTGTTGTTTATTATCCACTTATTAGACAGCAACAACTGGTCCAAGTCCGAGAACCCATGTGGTCTCATGGAAAGAGGGAATAGAAGAGGGGCAGCTCCTGTTGTGATTTAACACCAGTAGGTAGAAGTCTGACTTGGCTCCGTGGCGCTGACTTTTTAGCCCTACGCTTTACAGTCATATTAGACCGGGATCTACGGCGACAATATACATTAACGCCACCAATCAAATATCGCCGGGACTCGAATCCAAAACCTGTGGCACCGAACGCCAGAGCGCTAATCACTCGACCATCAGGCCCCCTTTTAATGTCTGTTTATTAAATGCTGTTTCAAACAATAATTTCTAATAATTTTTTTAAAAAGTATTAGCAGTTTTTTAAAAACTAGCTTGATTTGTTTTTCTCTTTGATACAGGCTTGAGTAGTTGAATAACACAAGAAAAATAGTATATATGAGTGGCATTTTTATTTTTTAAATTACAATTCAGAACGAAGTGAAAATATTTTAAAAATTTAAAGCTGCTGATTTAATATTTTTTTTAAACTTTGATGAGTAATGCTGCATCATATTTCAAAAAAGCGTTTATGGTAAAGTTTTTGAATTTTTGTTAAGTTACGTTTTCTAACTTAATAATTTCTTTCTATTTATTCACATAAAAGTCCTCTTGTTCCCCATAGATAAAATTATTATTTTTTTAAAATACATACAATCCCCGATAGATGAAGAAGGAGCTTTATTGTTTTCCTAATGCCATTTTAGTGACAGCGGGCCTGAATGGCTGAGTGGCTAGCTCTCTGGAGCTCGGTGCCATAGGTTTCGGGTTCGAGTCCCGGCGGTGCCATGGATGTTTGTAGTGGTTCGAATCCACTTTAAACCGTAGGTCCCGGTCCTAATAGGATCGTAGAGTGTTGCGGGTGCAATGTTACTCCGCGTCAGTGGCTTATCTTCAAGTTACACGCGCCCCCTGGGTAAGGCAAAGTGAGTAACGTCTATGCAGCGCTTGCCTCAAGACGTCCATGTCTGTTTGCCAGCTGCATTCGAAAAAAAAAAATTTAGTGACAGCTTGTCCCTTGCATTTGCATGTCTTCTGGGTGGAAACTCTGAATTATTCCATCAGTTAATTCAAATGATGCGAGGCATTCATACGCGCCATTACAATTGTCGCTGAGTTGCACTTTTTGCAGCCCATGGTGATGGATGGATTCAATATTCATTTATTTAACGTTTGTTTTTTTAAAATAGGAAATACACTTTTGCTGAGACAAACTCCGTGAATTGCATTACAAAATATTAAAGAATGTGGTATGATAGATACTACTTATTTATGTTTGGTTTTATGTTAAGTTTTTTTTATATTTAGGATTGATTATATTTTTTTTTTTCTCTATTTGATGTTTAATTTTTATTTTATCGTTGTTGTTGTATAACCTAAAGAGTATCAGAAAATCAAATATCGTGGTGCTTTCAAATAATATTGGCTATGTTGATTATCAGCTAGCAGTATGAATCCTCTTCCGGGGATAACCCAAACAATACATGGCATCTGCAACAGCTGGGCAATCAAAGACTTGATGAGGAGTAAGTTCGACATCAGAGCAGTTGCCATATTTTTTTGGTATTTTTAACTCTATCAGCAGAAATTTTCATATTTTTGTGGTGCTTCATCCTTAATCTTGTGAGAGTAGTAGCTGTTTCTCAGTCAACATTTAGTTCTGTAATTTGGTATTTAGCTTTAACTTTAGAAGAAATCATAAGTTAAGATTTTGCCAAGGCATTGAAGTAGGAGTGGTAGTCTGATCCAGACTTCTGCCCTTCTTCGTCAAAGAATCTGCAACTTCATTAAATTTCAATTCTACATAAGCATGGATCCATTAAATTCTGTGCAAACAGGGGATTTGTTCTAAAAGAGATATAATGTTCAAGATCATACCTGAGAAACGTTATTAAGAGCCATAGGGTAGACATTGAGTCAATGAAAATAGTAATTCCATTCATTTATTGTGATGGTGCTAGACACAGACATGTCTCCAGTGCCTTTTGAATGGCAGCAGTGCTCCTGTGAAGTTTGATAATTTTTCCAGCACTGGCAGCAATTACAATTCTTTTCCCATCAGAGAGCAGCAAAAGAGATCCAGCACCTCCGTTGAATCGGATGATTCATCAATGTAGGCAGTAATGTGATTGTGTGATGAAAGGGAATTCATTGTTTTGATCCCTAATTCCTTTAGTTTCACCTTTGCGTCTATCCTGGAGCAGTGCTCAATAAGATCAAGAACTATTATGGTGTTTTCAGACATTGTCCTATTGTATGGATATTTCTTAGTAATTTTGAGTGCTTCGAGCATTAGGTGGATTCTTATCCTAATTGCCCTATCAAACAATAATGGAGAAGATCACTTTAACTTTGACTTACGATTCCAGTTCGTAATAGCATGATGGGATATACTACTGTGACCAAAAAGTATGACCAATTATTTTTTTTTCCGAAACTCTTTATTTATCCTTCCAAATTTATTTCATTGCCTTGAAAATCCCCTCCGGACACAATGCCGTTGTGCCAACTTTTTTTCCAATCCTCAATGCATGCTAAAAAGTCATCGGCAGGAATGGCCTTCAAAGCGTGCGGCGATTCACGTTGAATCTCTTCAGTCGACTCAAAGCGATGTCCCCGGAGATGTCTTTTAGCTTAGGGAATAGCCAGAAGTCGCACCGTGCTAAATCAGGTGAATACGGTGTGGTTGTGGAACGATATGGGTTTCATTTTTGACGAAAAAGTTATGAAGAATCAATGCAGTGTGATCTAGCGCATTCAGTGTTTTCGTTACCAATCCAGATTTGACGCGTTTGAAGCCCAATTGATTGACCGATTGAATTAACCGATCCTTTTGAAATTCCAACATCATCAGCAAGGTCTCTAATTGTAAATCGACGGTTTGCAAGCACCAAATCTTTAATTTTTTAGACTTGAGCTTCGTGGCTTAAGGTTGATGGCTGACAGAGGGCTCTTCGTCTTCAGCGCGTTCTCTGCCTTTTTTGAACTGTTTATACCACTTGTAAACATTTCTTTCCGATATAGGAATGCCCACCGAATGCTTTCTGCAACATTCTATACGTTTCCGCAAACAAAATTTAATGTAAGTTCTTTGCTCAATTAATTCAAACATTTCAAAAATCACCGAAATCAGTTTTAGCGTCTCACAAAGCCAAGAGTAATTCAAACATTAATGAATATTTTGACGTCAAATTTCACACATATATCAAGGACAGTGCCAGAAACCTAAAAAAGAATACAATATAATTCCATAAGCCCCGGGAATTTTAAATTGAAAATTGGTCTTACTTTTTGGACACATAGTATGCTGTTTATCAAAGCTTTGGACACTGTTTGTAGATTTAACTGATAGCATTTGTCTTTTTGCTTCCAACAAGTCCAAGCCTCAATCCTCTTATATTAAGTTGTTGGTGGAGGAGACTGTATCAGACATTTTCTTTGTCGCCTTAGCCTGTATCTTATTTAGCTTCTAAATTAAAGAAGAGCAAGAGTGTGAACAGATTGGTACGACATATTCCATTATTTATATTATAATAGTTGTGTGGGCCTGAATGGTCGAGTGGCTAGCGCTCTGGCGCTCGGTACTACAGGTTTCGGGTTTGAGTCCCGGCTGTGCCATGGATGTTTGTAGGGGTTCGGAATCCACTTTTAAGGCGTAGGTCCCGGTCTCATATGACTGTAACAGCATCACGGAGCAAAAGTCAAACTTCTACTTACGGGTGCTCCATTGCAACAGAAGCTGCCCTTTCCTCCATCCATGAGTAGATCACTCATGGGATGTCCGTTCCGCACTGCACGACATTGAGGATAAGTCCCAACAACGACAATAATAGTTGTGTTGGTGGCTTTCAATGTTTTTTGGGCCACACCCCATTTCGTTCAACCAAGTGTTTTTAAAATGTTTAACCTTTTTAGAGCTCTATTAGAACACATCTGCATATGTTGGTGAACGAAGTTCTTCATTCAGAATTATTCCCAGACATTTTGGTTTAGAAACTTTTTTTCGATTTGAGTGTTGGATATTGAGATAATTGGACCTAATGTACACCTATGCTTTCTATCAGTACTGAAGACACTGAGTTTGGTCTTATTTCGATTTATGGTCAGTTTGAGATCATTTGACCAATTTTCTAGTTCTTTGAATGACTTCTTTAACACTAATTCAGAAATCTGAATGCTTATACTATTGTGCCACAAAAATGTCTTCTGCATCACATGCTACCTTTGCATCCCCAGAAACGTGAGGGGGAATATTATTTACGTAAAGAAGAAATGTAAAGGGCCCAAAACTGAGCCCCGTGGACACCGGACCCAAAGTTTTTTCTTTTTTTAAAAATACGCAGTTGAATTTTACCCTGATTGCTCTTCTTCATAAAAAAATTGCTATCCAAATGAAACTTTTTTGAATATCTTCCTGGAAAGAGTCAATTATGGATTGACATAGATGAAAGAGCTGGTCAGTGGTTGAGTGTTGAGTTCTGTAAGTTGAGTGTTAAGTTCTCATTTATTTTTTTTATTTTCTATGAGCCAGTGTAAAAGTCATGAATAAGACGCTCAGTCAATTTGCATAATATGCTAGTCAAAGCAATTGGACGGTAGCTGGAACAATTCCGTGCTTTTTTTGTTGGGCTTGAGAAGGGGTACAATTATTGCGGTTTTCCATTCTTTGGGGATTTTACCTGTTTGGATTAGATGTACTGATAATATATAGGAGGAATTTAGCTTTGGTAATTTTTTCCAAATGTTTAAGCATAGGAGCAAAGACCAAATCATTTCCAGGGCCTTATTTCATGGTATTTTATCGATTGAGATAGTTAACTCAAGAAGGATGAAGTCACACGAAAACTCACTAACTGAGGTATCACTTCTCGCCTCTCGAGTACTTCTAGGTGTGACCAATTTATTTCCTGTTCTCTACATTATAGCTAAGCATTAGAGACCACTGAGTAATACTCAGCCGGTGTTAGTTGTATCAAAATTGTTAATAAGAGGTCTAGCTCCATCTAGAATTATGTTTGAGTTTGGTTGTTTGTTTTTTTCTTTATTGTTATCAAGTATTTGATAACATTCCAACGCACAAATTCTTTTCTTGGATCTAATTTGCTACAAAATTCACCCCATTTATTTTGTTTACATTTAGATATCTCTTGTCCTATATTGTGAGTTACCTCTGATCGCCGTTCTTCTATGTTACTTGTTTTCAAAGCTTCATTTAATCTGTCTCTCTCAGTGATCATTTGTCAATATTATAATCATTCCAGAAAGACACCCATACGCCTTTTCGTTTTCCCTATTTTCGGTACTTATTGTTGTTTTTTTATTTTAATACATCGGAATAACAAATGGTAGGTTCACTTTTTTGCAAGAAGAGTGGCTTTGCATTAAGATATCAAAAATAGATTACGATATTATCGAATAGTATAATGAACATTATTCTGTTGGTTCTTTTCTCGATTCTGGTTATCTTAATTGTCCGACTATCTCTTTTTCACTAAAAAACATATCGAAGTAAATGTATTATGCTATTAACTGACACCAAAAAGTGATGCCAAATCTCAAGTTTCTATGATACCAAGATAAATTTCGTGAATCTGAAAGTTCTTCGATGGCCTCGAGGACCTGAAGAAAACAGTATATTTCCGTTTGAAAATGTTTAGCCAAAAATGTGTGTGAAGTATAACATGCTCTTCTTGTTTGTATCCTGGGAAGGATGAATGTTATATATATCGCCTATTAAAGTGGTAAATATTCTGAGATCGAAATCCTTTCATTGAAAAGCAACATTGAGTAACATCGAGAAATTTCTGCTGATTTGTAAAATGTTAAAAAGTATCTTCTTCTAAACTTCGGTTGGCCTCATAATCTACTTATGTAGAGCATTAACACACAGGCGTTCAAGAGAGGACATTGTTTTCCGAGAGGAGGAGTAATTATCGAACATTTGTCGTATGGGAAAATCTTCCACCATGCAGCTTGACTGTAAATGCGAGATTTATTTACAGGTTGTCACAGTTAGCATCGAATACCCAACTCGTGGCCCAGTGGCAACTTGCACAGCTAGCGAATCTGTTGTAGTCACTGCTTTCAGAAAGGAGGAGATTCGATGACATTTGAGATAATGTTCGATGGCAATTGAGATAATCGATAATCCGGCTGCTTGATAGGAGGTTTACTGGTTTTCTCCCATACGACACGCACAGAAGCGAGACATGCTCTTGAATGAACAATCTCGCCGGCCCCGACAGAAGCCCCTGGAAGGCATTGTCCTTCATTTAACCCTCTTCGGTGGTCTAGACGTGTCTACTACCACTCTCCTTTTCTAATTGATAGAGTTATACACAGTATAGTATATAGGTGAAGAGAGGAGAAAAGAAAAAAAAAAAAAGTCAACATCGAGGCTCCTCGTTTCCGAAACCAATGATTGCATCAAATGTCATAGCAAATTTAAGCAGGAGACCTCCTGGTTGTTAAATGTGCATGTTAACACTGACCACGATTTTATCTTAATTTTTTTACTTCGTATAAGGGATTCAATATCTTTGTTTTATACACTTAACACGATGAAACATAAATGTTAAATCGAATCCTATATGATTCCTTTCCTTACATTAGAATCGTAAAGTATTATCGTAGAGTATGCTGTAAAATTTTCTTTTTTATAATTTACGAATTTTTAATTTCGCAATCTTTCCTGATAGTTTTACTCAAGCAAAAAAAAAATTACTTAACTACATCATAATTTGTTATTTATTAAAACCTAGTATCCCTGAATCGTATCTTCCAGTTTGTAATAAAATAGAAAATATTGTCTAAAATATTTTTTATTATTCTAATGGCAGCGATATTTTTCATATTCTTTGTTATTAAATATTTTCAATGCGTTTTTTAACTACCATACTATATAAATTTGTCACCATTAAATTTTCAAAAATGGTCAACTTTCTATATCACTTGAATATTGAATTAATCAGTGTAACACTATAAAAACTTAAAATATCAGTGCAAACTTTTCTTTATCTTGATAACAACTTTAAAAGACTATAATTCAACGTAGAAAATAACTCTCAAATAATGTTTCAAAATATATATGCTACAATTTCATCTTTCCCATGGGTTATAATTTTCTATTTATATTAAACCATTGGGAATTTTTTAAAACTGTTATACAAAAACTATTACTAAATTTTAAATCTCATCTTATCAACAATGATTTAAATCTAGCAAATTTAATGTAAGAAATTAGAACTACTATAAGGATATACAAAAACTTCTAAAACTGATTACTTGAAAAATACTTTTTTTTGTACATTCTTAAAACATTTTATGATTCCTGTTAGCATTAACTATAAATTTACAATGAGTAATTCAATCAAAATAAATTTATTCCTGAAACGGATATTTTCTTTATCAATCACATCCTTAATCATTTATTGCTTTGAAAAATAATTTTTTTAAAGTTACAAATGAAAATAACTTTCCGAAACATCAAGCTTTCCGAAAATAAATAAAATACTTTTGAAATTTATTTACTGAATTATTCGCTAGCCATTTTATTTCTTCTTTCTTTTCTTTTCGAATGCTTATCATTGTCATTCGCTGTTTCAACCATGTAATATTCATTTAAATGAAACGAGGAAATCCCCTTTAGGGATAAAGCACGGGATCCGAATGCATAATCAAGGGAAAAATTTCCCCTTTTCTTCTTTACAAAACAAAATCGTTTGCATTTCTGGCACATTTAAAAGCTTGATTTGCGTAAAGAAAATGGATGCTCTCATGCTAAACTTATTCGCCGTTTTCCAACATTATGAAGCGATTCCGAGGAGAATTGTAAGAAAAAAAAAAGAATTCGCTATTAAGGGACATATTTGTAAAGTACTGAAAGACGAAAAGATTAAATTGTTCTCAGATATTGCCCATGGGACATATCATAAATGTCTATTCCTTTAATTTTTCTATCGCTCTTGGAATGTTTTATTTGGTAAAACGAAACACGGTATAGGTAATATAAAAGTCTAAATTAACAATTCTGGAAAATTTCAACTCCCCAGTGCGAAATAATTTTCAAAACGCTAAAAATGTATATACATTTGTGGTTTGATATTTTGATTATGTTAAAAGTTATTATTTTGCGTTTCAATACATAATTTTAAGATATTCGAAATAATTTATATTTGTTCGAGAATATTTATATTAACTCAACTGAACTAATGTTTATAATTACATTATACAATATATCATTCCTTTTATAAATTCTTCGTCTTTTAAAATTTTCACATTTCCTTTGATGCAGCTGCTAAAATATTTCATTTGATTTTAAAATTAAAGGAAATAATATAATAGCTCCATCATTTTATATGAAAATAATTATTGTGGTATTTTATAGAAAATATATATGTCCTTTGCACTTAAGGAATTAATTTATTTTTTTTTACTATCTGTCAGTTTGCAAAACTTATCTGATGAAATTCGTATTTAAAAGAATATAGTCCATTTAAAATTTTTATTCTACGTACTTGTTTCGATTCTCTAATTATTTTATATTGATTTAGATCTTAACATATTTTCATAAATATTTCTATTTCTCTTTCAATAATAGATAGCATATCGTTCCATTAGCACTAAATTTTAAATCATCTCCTTCATTTTATTTGCTAGTAAATGAATAGCTTTATAATTTGTCAGGTAAATGATATTTTAATAACTATTTCTCATATAATTTATAATTTTTTTGTTGAAAATTGATGGAGTCCGGGATCTAATCTATGCCACAAACAGCCCACTGACAGGGGTTAGGACGACTTTTAGGGTAATTGATAAGCATGAACATGTCGTATAGGAGGAAACTCAGAAAACTTGCACTAGACAGAGTAACTATCCATGCGAGATGATTAACAAGGTGACACAATCGCCGTCGAATCTTTTCATTTCTGACGAATATATTTAACCCTAAACTTAAATTAATCAAATGACATATTTTTAACTTAATCACATATTTTTTAAGACCTTATTTAAATGAATGTCCATGTAAAATATTAACAAATGTAATACGATTCCGTCATAATATGTTTCAAAATAACTCGGTTATAGTTTTACCGAGAGTAGAAGGGTATCCCCCATTCCAAAAAAAAGAACAATAATTTTTTTAGCAGATACACAAAACAAAAGCAGTTCAGAGACTGCAGCCTATGAGCCATATACTGCCTATACTTATCCCATCTCCTACAATGTCCCATCTCATCGTATGTACATTTTACTAAAAGAATGTATTGATAATATTTTGTAAGAGTTTAAGATTTTTTTGATAAAAAACTGAAACGATGTAAACTAAACTAATTTTAATTTCTATCTTATCTAATCTATCTATTATCTAAAGATCTTATTTAAAAGTCTGTCCATGTAAATATATTAATAAATGTATATATTCCGTCATAATATGTTTCAAAATAACTCGGATATAGTTTAACCCAGATAGAAGGGTATCCCCCATTCACAAAAAAAGAACAATATATATATACATTAAAAAGTTTGATTTTTTTTCTGGCGCTCGTTACCAAAAGGTTTCAGGTTCAAGTCCCGGCGGTGTCATGGATGTTTTTTGTAGTGGTTCGGAATCAACTTTAAACTGTAGGTTCCGGTCTAATAGAATCGTAGAGCGTTGCGGCATTTTACTAAAAGAATGTCCGTGATAATATTTTGTAAGAGTTTAACTCGATTTTTAATCAAAAAAACTGAAACGTCTGTGCAGCGCTATTTTAATTTCATCCAAGATAGCTGTCTAAGTGTTTACCAGCTGCATCTAGAAGAAAAAAATATGATGTATGTCTGTAATTTTCAGCATAACGTGTTATAAAACTATAACACTTAAATATTCAACTTTTTTCTTCTCTCAATTTATTACTTAGTTCTATAAATTCGCAGACAAAATTTCTAATATTTTTTATTGTTACTTAAATGAAAACTAAATTTTTTATTGTCATTAGTTATTTCATGCCACTAGATAACGCCAGTCTTAAAAATGAGTAGAACCATTTGTTAGGTTAGTGTAAAAATAGTAAGGTAAAAAATGTACAGTATTGTTGGGTTGTTTCGTATAAAATTATTAACTGAATGAAGTATTGTCTGACGTTCTATAAACTATGTAACTGCCAGTATTAAGTTAAACAAGAGTGTTGCATATCATTTTGTTGCTTATTTTGTGATCTATATCTAATTATATAGTTTGTTCGCATATAGTTTTAAAAATTTTAAGAAAATTTAAGCAAATAGAAGCATGGAATCTAATAAAATATGGATCATTTTTTTGTATGAGTATAAACTTGGACATTCTGCTTCCCAAGCGACCCGAAACATTAATGCTGCATTTAGGTACTGGTGTAACTAATGTAGACATATTGTGACAATGATTGAGAAGTTTAAATCAAGAGATATGAGCTTAGAAAATGAACCCTGTTGAAGACTTTGAAACACCCCTCTGTAGTGATGCCCTGAAAGCAAAAGTTAAGGCTAACCCTAAAACAATTGCTAGAAAAACATGTTGTGGTTCTTTGAGTAGGCATGGTAACAGTTTTAAGTTTTCTTGCACCGCTTAAAAAATGAACAAATATGACAAATGTGTTCCACATGAATTGACAGATACACATTAATTAATAGAAATCGCAATGCATTCAGATGTGAGTAGATCATTGAGTACTTGGCAAAAAATTGTTTCTTTTTGCGCCGTATCATTTTTTTTGATGAAAAATGCATATTGTATGTATTGATTGTATAATACTCAGCGAAGTAGGTTGATGAAGACGCAAAAGATGAAGCGGTGATAGATAACTATAACGATGAAAAGCCTTAACAAGCAACCAAATCAAGTTTACACCCAAAGATTGGTTTGGTTTGATTTGTGGCTCTTCGGTCATTTTGTGTACAATTTGAGCTAATTAGACCAGGACCTACAGTTTGACATGGATTCTGAACCACTGACAAACATCCATGCCACTGCCAGGATTTACCCCCAAAGAAGACAATTGCAAAGTTTTTGTGGAATCAAAGCGGAATTATCCATTATAATCTCCTATGAATTGATCAAACAATTAATGCAATGTATTACTGCCAACAATTGATATTGTGCATCAGAAATTCTTGTTATTAGAACGAGCGTTGTCACGAGTCACACACATAAACTGAACGAGTTAAAATTTGACATTATGTCTCATCCACTCTATTAAGCAGATTTGCATTGTACTGACTACCAATTATTTAAACATTTGGAATCGCTTTTGAAAAATAAAAGCTTTGTCAATCACAAGTTATCAAAAATTGCCATTTACTAAATTTATTGACTCTAAATCAAAGATGTTCTTTGAGACTGACATGAAAATGCTTTGAAGATTCATGGCAGAAATGTATTGAAATAGATGAAGCATATTTTGACGACGACGATTTGCCAGATTGACGGAGAACCTTGGTTGCTTAGAAACCTCTATTTCCTGCTTTGTGAGTGAGGTAAGTTTCTTAGGCTTTAAGCCCATTGTTTAGATAGGAAAAAAAGTAATATAAGTATATTATTAATTTAATTAAAAATTAATTATTCGAAATTTTTATTAATTAATAAAAAAAATTATGCATATATAATTTTTTTTATATTATTATTATAATTTCAAGAAGGTCATAAAAAAAATAGATTGCATATTTTGATTAAACATATTTAAACAATTTGTTTTTGTGATCATTTAAAAATTGCGTACTCAAAAGTACATTTCATATGGAATAACCTAATAGTTTTACCAATTGTTTTTCCTAGTTTTAATATTCTTAAAATTAGTGTTAGCAGTTAAAGATAAAAAAAAAATGTATATTGAAAGTTCTTGCATAAAAAAGAATATTTATTTTAGTCAATCTATATTACTTAAGGCTAGTTGTTGAAAATTTCAAACCTTAAATTCTGTACTGATATTTTTCTTGCTAAAATTTACAAAAACCAAAAATGCTTCGTTTTCTATAACTGGACAACACTGTTAATCTAAACATTTAAATATTTTATCAAAACAAGAGCCAAAGTTTACTGTTTTGTTGCAGACTAGTAGATCAAAACTATTACTGATAACATGCTAACCTGAATGCAGTATTTCTTTTTACGCTATCTGAATGTTTCCTATCTTAATGATTTTTGTACGATATTTATTATTTAAAAACATGCTCCATTCTAAAATGCATCAAATAGTGTAGACGTAGTTGTTATACTAAATAATACATTTAAATGCATAAACATGTAGTTAAAAACCATTTGACTAATCATTTCTGGGCATGGAAATTACGGAAATCGAACCAAATCTAATGTACGTATTAAATCCAAGCAATAGGTAACATGCATAAACAAGAAGACAAAATTAAAAAAAAAAAAAAAAAAAGGATATCAAAAATTTATGTTGATTTATTATTTTCATTTAGCTGAACATCACTTTTTAATTAAATTACTGCACGACGATGCTTAATGCAGTACATGTTTTGTGTTCTGACCTTATTCAACTAGAAAGATATTTCATATGATTCATATCAGTAATAGTACACGCAATTGAAAACCATCTCATATTCAACAGTCGTAGTTAAACTACAAGCGTGGCTTTTTAAAAATGTGTATATTGTATATTATTTTACGATATTTTTAATTCAAAGGAATTACTACACTAGTGTATTTTTAAAAAGGAAAGTGCATTAATATTTTATAAGGAAAAGTGTTTTAGTAGAATCATAGTAGTGAACGTTTCGAAATAAAGAATAAAAAGGAAATTCAGCTTATTTGTACGATAAATGTTGAAATAAGTATACTATATAATTAGCACAATATTTATATATTTTTACATATTTCATCATTTAATACTCTCATTTTTATCTACAATATTTGGTAATATTTTAATTCCGCTGCAACATTAATTCAACAGGCAATATTTTCTTTTTTTCACCTTACTTAAGAAATAACGTGTTATTCTGCAGTGCGTCTGAACTCTACGCTTACAAATTCCTAGGAAGGGTAGGCTGGACCTAGAAAATACGCAATCACATAATAATGTTGAACCGCGAATGATATCCAGTTGCGCTAAATGACTTGGAACGGGAGCTGGAACTACGGAGGCTTTAGCAAAAACTCTTTATTTCACACACTGCCATAATAGCAGCAATATATCTGAGCATTGACCAAGCCGCACACTATTTGTATGCGCAACCATATATGGTAAAGTGGGCTTCCAGTCCTTCTTGATGCCTGCACCAGCATTTATTTGAGCAAGTATGTTTCCATAAGTTCTGAACGAACAATGCATACTCTGGATATGGAGGAGACTGTATAGTACAATCCAAGTGCATACTTATATAGCACAATCTAAATTCCAGTACGCGAGCTATAGAACACCATATTGGTATATACCATTGCAGCATCTGGAGGATTCTGAGTAAAAAAAAAAAAGGTGAAGTTCACCATTTTTTACTGTTAAACATACTACTTCTTTAAATATACTTAATACACTGCGTAAAAAAATAGAAGGACAGTGTTTTTTTTGCCAATTAATACCTCTTTTTTTCTCCTAACTACCAGATATTTATGCAGATTTAGTTTAATGAACCTTTTTTTCATTTTAGGCAAAAATTAAACATCAACCACTAATATTAATAATAAAATTAGTGTATATAATTTCCGATGCGTAAAAAAAGTAGACGGACACTTGCTAATATATTTAATTTAGTGAGTTGTTCTTTAGTTAAATAGTGATTTTGTACTTTGTCTTATCCTTTTCTGTCAAAAAAAATCTAATTTGTTTAAAAGTTATGCTGTTTCTCCGTTCTCAGAAATGCCTAAAAGAATACCTTTGAACGATTTTCAAAAGGCCAAATTTTCGCATATCAAAATGATGGTAAAGGTGTCAGAAAGATTGCTCGATTGTTGCAGGTGAGCCCCAATACCGTTTCAAACTTTATCAGAAATCCTTATAAAAATGGAAAGAAAAAAAGACTGGTAGACCGAAAAAGTTAACACCATGTGATGAAAGAAAACTTGTTCGTGTGCTTACGAAGAACAAAGGACGTGTTTCAAAGTCTAGAAATCAAGCAGGACTAATCATGTGACGAAACAAACAGTTTATAACTATATTAAGAGATCTAAAAATTCATTTTCAAAAAACGGAAGCATCATCCTAAGTGGACACAAGCTCACATTGATAACCGTTTAGCGTGGGCCAAGGAGCACATGACTACAGAATGGACTTCTGTGATATTTTCCGATGAAAAGAAATTTAACTTAGACGGTCCAGACGGATATCAGCACTACTGGCATTGTCTGGGGAATGAAGACGAATACAATTCAACACGACAAATGGGAGGAGGGAGTTTAATGGTTTGGTTGGCTGTTGGATACGGAGGAAGGACAAGTCTGGTTTTCTTAAATGGTATGCAAAAGCATACAGACTACATTCAAGTGCTGAATTCCGAGCTCCTTCCTTATGGCTCTGACTTGGGGGGGTGAAGAGTGGAAGTTTCAAGCTTCCAAAGTGAAGTTCAAGAAGAGTGGAGCTTCCATTCACACCGCGACTGGAGTCAAAAATTGGTTCCTAACAAATAATATTGATGTTGTACCATGGCCAGCCAAAAGTCCTGACCTTAATATAGTGGTAAACATCTGGGCAATGCTAGTTCGTCGAGTTTATGCTGATGGAAGGCAATTTGATTCGCTAACTCAGCTTCGAGAAGCATTGAATGACTCGTGGGACAATTTTTGTCAAACAGAAGTTCAATCTCTATACAATTCACTTCCAAACAGAATATTTGAAGTTATAAAGGCCAATGGGAAGAACATTCCTTATTAAAATCACTATTTCTTCATTCATAATAAAGCTGTCCTTCTACTTTTTTTTTACAAAGTTTCAAAAAAGAGAAACTATTTTTGTTGCCATTAATATTTTATGTTTGAATATCATAATTCTGATGTTAAAATTGTATTTTTAAAATATTTGTAAAATGTTTCTAATAAAAATGTTAGTAAAAATAAAATATTTTTCGGTTATTGTTACAAAATCAAGTGTCCTTCTACTTTTTTTACGTAGTGTAAGTCACATTTTTCGTATTGCCCTTTTCCGCATTTCCTTTCCGTAATGTCCTTTCCTTACTAGCGTTTTGTGTTTACACTATTATGTGAAGAAAACATTTCAGATCCCGCATTGCTTTGTGATTCCGAGTCGTCTAAGTGTACCTCACACTCCTTCTAGAAAGATGTCCTCTCCTAGAAGAAATCATATCGGGATGCCGAGATGCAACATCTGGAAGATCTACTTAGAGATCCTGCTTGAAAATGGCATGTCTCCATAATTCACCATATTTTTTATTCGTCAGTTTCCTGATGGTCGAGTAGGCCTGATGGTCGTGTGACTGGCGCTCTGACGCTCGCTGCCATAGGTTTCGGGTTCGAGGCCCGGCGGTGCCATGGAGGTTTGTAGTAGTTCGAAATCCACTTTATGCCGTAAGTTCCAGTCTAATATGACTGTAGAATGTTTTGCATTAGGTAGACGGCCAGTAGGTAGACGGCCTTGGCCCACTATAGAGCTGCTGCGACAATGAAGAAGAAGAATCCTTTCATTTCTGGTATTTTTTTGTATTCGCTACAACGTCAGAAATGCTTTTCCGACATTGTATTGCTATGTGATTCCAAGTCGTATAGATGCACCTACCCAGCCTAGAAATTTGTAAACCTGGTACTGAGATTCCCTGTATAATACACATATAAGAATATTATGGAAGGATGGTACTATAATAGGACAGGTTATCTTGACAGCAATACCAAAGATCGCGAGTATTGTCGTATTATTATTATGCATTAATTCAATGCAAATGATCGCTTTAACACGACCTTTAGAATTTAGGAAGACAGAGAATTAACCAGAATTTTAATTATGTCTCCACATGTCAAATATTGCTGCACCCGATTACCATGAGAGCCGTAATGCAGATCGTCCATTCCTAAACTAATTTAAATGTGATTGGGTCATGAATCTAAGATCACCACTTCATCTCTGTGACCCCCTCCCCCTCTCCTGTACCTGACCACGGGAACAAAGCCATATTTCAAGCCAATTTAATTCATTTTACACTCGAATGCCGAAAATGCCTTTGAGATTTCCGTCCTACATCCTAAAGTGATCCGTATCTTCATTCGAAATCCGAATGCGGAAGATGTCGTTCGGATTTCGAACGGGTTCTTTTCAGCTGGTTCATTGAGCGTGACACGGAATTGCGGGGTTTATTGGGATCCCCCATTCATTCGCGTCGTTTGAAATCTGGAAAATGAATGGAATAAGTCGACGTTTTGGAGGGATCCTCGGCTGCTTTGTAACGACGAGTAAATGGTTGAAGGCTTATTAAGGGGAAATCAAAAATCTTCAATGAAAATCGTCCAATTTTAATTTGCTTATTACACACCGCGATGATCGCATTCAGAACGAGATTAAGCGGGGATTCTGCGTTCTAAATACACTCATTAGCATTCTTTTGGCGTATTATTAATCTGCTTAATGGGAATAATTAAAGAGGATGGAGAGGGTTGATTTTGATGTATGAAGGTGAACCTTGTTATTATGCAAATTTTTGCTGTCAGTAAGAGAGCCCCGTAAACGCTTTATTGAAATGATTTTCGCAATTATAAGGGAACAAATAAAAAGTATTCCTGCTAATTATTTTCGACAAAATATGTTATTATGTTATGCAATATACAAAATGATATGCTGTATATTACTTGTTATATTTTTGCTATTAATATGAAATTATAAATAAAATTATACAAAAATTTGCGATTTTAAATAATAGAGAGAATTTATCAAATAAGCATTTTTTATGAAATAAATCCATAATTTTCAATACTTCATTATTTTGCTGTTACTGCAAAGATTTCGTGCAATAATTATATTCACCAGAAACTAAATGGTCTACATCAATTCGCAGGAGTTTCTGATCAATCACATAGACTCTTAAAAGCTTTTTACTTTTAATGTTAATGAAATGAATGAAAATTTAAAATAAAATAAATAGGTTTTCTGGCTATTTTAATGCATTCTAAAGTATATCCAACAGTCTCACTTGCAGTCGAACGGTAGTTGTTCGCTTTTGTAATTGTCTGTTCAAATAAGAGATATGGTGGCTAAGTGGCTAGCGCTCTGACCCTTTTGTATCACAGGCTTCGGGTTCGAATCCTGGCGGTGGCATGGATATTTGTTAGTGGTTCGGAATCCACTTTAAAAAGTAGACCCCAGTCTGTTTAGCTTCGTATAACTGTAGAGCGACTAACCATATCAATCTGTACAAATAATGGAGAGCATATATTTCTAAAAGTCCTACCAGAAATTTTTGTTTTTAAATTTATCATTCATTACCGAAATGTTTCCACTATTATAATAATGTCGACCACTTTGCGAGTTCGTGAATCACGTGCTAAAAGAGCACTATTTTTTTTACAATTTCAAATATGAAACCTTAAATTGCAGCTTCAGTTTTATTGTATTTTACATATTCCTATGCATTTTATGTGTTATGGTTCTTTTTTTTTTAATTAAATGTACTCACCTTTCTATATTTTGTATTTTTACCTTAGTTTTGATTCGAGTCCAAGGGAAGTGCAATGAAATGTATATTTTTCCATTGACTCTCTGTAACTCGACAGGTGTCACCATCGAATCGTATAACAAAACAATCAGAACATTTATAATACAAAAACCCTGAAGTGTCACACATTCAGACATTTCAAATAAAAAAATTAAGCTCATTAAAAAAATGCTCATTAGCTAAAGTAACGAAATTGAAAATCATTAGCCAAAGACAAATATCAAAAGGATGAACGGTGAATTGTCAAATAAAATTTTTTTTTATACATTACAGGGTGTTAAGAAATTAATCCAGGAATCAGTATGAACCATAACAAATTAATAAAACCCAAAAAAATTTACAAAAACCCAAAAGAAATGGATTATAACATCCGAGAATAGCTTTATCGAAGAATGCATATCCTACTAATGTTATAAACCATTGTTATTTCTGCCACTCTAGATGACAGAATATAAAATGCAAAAAAGCATCTAGCGGCAAAAGTTCGTTCTTTCTGTTCGAGGAAGTGTGATAGCTGTACTAAAGAGTAGATGGGCAACTTATCTAGAGATGTAATGTAATAATATATATATATATATATATATAGTGCGCGCGCGCGCGTGTCTGTGTGTTTGTATACATTATATAAAGAGAGAGAGCGAGATGCGAGATGAGATAAAGATAGATAACCCATTTTGTGTATATGCTATGACTTTTTTGTATACACAATCCTGAAAATTCTTCTTTTCAAGATCCAATATTTTTAGTTAGTTTGTCTATCAGCATTTAGTAACTCCCCCCTCGAACAAAAAAAAGCGACCCAAAACCTGCTACACTATTACAAAATTTGACTCTTTCGTTACATTTCGAGCCCAACATCTACTCGAAGCAGAGTCATGACGCAGTTTGCAATGAGATACAAAGAAGAAGGGACGCCACAATGGGAATCGCCTTTCGCCGCCATCTGCCGTGGGTCGTCCGCTCGCTCAGCACCTGTTGTCGCGGGCCGGCCGCCGTCTGAACACCTGTTGCCCCAGCACGTGGACGACGTGCGCCGCTCTCGACACGACCCCAGGGTGGCCATTACAGAGTGGGGGGATGCGCCTTGATTTTAAATGACGCGTTTGGGGGTTCGTGTTGAGCCGACCGTGAAATGTTTGGTCTGTGCAATGAAAAGAGCAAATGAAAAAAACTTGTTTCTGTTAAATGTTTTTTTAAATACAGATAGTATAAAAGAATTGTTTTATATCATTGATGCAGAAACTTATGAAAGCCGATATATATGTATATATATATATAATTTAAATATAATGTAAAGTAAATAGCATGATACTACAAAAATTAAATTTTAAAATGTAATGTTACGTTACTCAAATAACTGCTTGGGTATTTAGTTCGAATTATATAATAGCTACATGTAAAAATGATGAGTCAAAAAAGATTTATTATTATCGATTTTTTTAATAAAAATGTAAATGATCTATTTTGCATTATCTAACAACAGCGATATCTAGTTTTTAGAGCTCTATTTTGAAAACGAAGAATGTTTCTGGATACAAATAACATAGATAAAAAAAAGTATATCTAGTTTTTAGAGCTCTATTTTGAAGAATGAAGAATGTTTCTGGATACTAATAACATAGAAAAAAATTTACTTATATAGGAATCCTGCATTCGCACTAGCACGTTATTTAAGGAGAAAATACTGAACAAAATATTTGAAATGTTTTTCTTTTTAATAAAACAAATGTAGATCAATTATGTACATGTTCTAATCTTTTTATCAAAATCGAAAAAAATAATAAATTAATAATTATAATTTTTAGTTAGAAGTTGATCCGAGTAGGAGTCAATGCATTCTAGCTTTATATATATATATATATATATATATATAAAATATTGTGTGTGTGAATAAATTTTTATAAATCCCTAAATTGATTAAGAAAGATTGATTAAATGCTATTTTATGAACGGAGTTTTTCTCTGAGAAGAGTGAAGTCCATTTTTAAGTGTCTAAACCTCAACGCCCTACAGTGAGGGACAGACATCTCATGAGCTTTTTTTGTGATGGAGCTCTTGTAGACAGAAGTCTTACTTGGCAGAGTGTTGCTGAAGAAGGAGAGTAGTGTTTTCCGGGAGGGCTTTTAGGGGGAACGACCCCGCATTTGAACATCGTATGGGAGAAAATCTGAAAACTCCCTTCAGGTGGTCCGACTCACGAAGCAAGATGCTGAACATCGTAAATGGCATCGGGTTCTCGTTTTTTGACACAGTGTCTACAACAAAGCCTCCAGCAAATGGAACCTCAGCTCTAATGCTCACCAGCACCCCACGTTGCCACTGAGCCAAGAGTGGGGCATCACATGTTGATTAATGATTCCTTCGAATTGGTAATCGCAGTCTATTTCTTAAACATTATGATATTGAAGATTTTTTATGTTTTTTTAACATTTAAATAAATTAAAAAATTTTGAAAAGAAATAAAAATTTTTTTGAGAAACATTTCAGACAGGAAATAATTTAATGGTTCCCCTAGTGCAGCCCCGACTTTTCACTTAGTGACTTCTACATTTTCTTTCCTTAAAGACGTTTACATTCCCACTTTTCTCAAGTATATAATATTGAAATGTTCGTGTTTGAAACTTCAGGCGAATGTATAGTTTCAAAAGTTCATCCCGTATTATTAAAAGCTTTTACAGTTGAATAGTGATCATGCAGAAAAGTGATCAAAGCATGTACCCATATAAAGCCATGAATGAAATTTCGTTTTTATTATTTCACTTATTTTTAATAGCCTTGACTTTGTATGGTTAGCAGGCTTGTATGGCTTCGTATGGTGGTAGTAGGTCTTATATTTTACGTTACACCTAAACTTCATCCATCAATACGTGAGGATGAGAGCTTATTTACAAAATACATCCCTAAACAGAGTCACTTCTGTCCAGTAGTAGGTACCCTGTTAGATTGTAGGAGGTTTTAGGTTCGAATACGATGGTGGCGTTCGTTGCATTTATTGCTTTCCGAAACGATTAGACTCGACAGAGAATGTGATAACACAAATAAGTAGCTGGAATCGATAGTTAGGCTTCCTTATATCAATTTTTTTTCCATACGGCACACAAATGCGGGCAGTTATTCTCATATAAGTCCTCCAGGGAGGCAGAATGCTTGAAAAGTTGGCAGAAAGTAGCAAAATGAAGTTTAGATGTCGCGAGTTTTTAATTTTTTTAAATGCGTCTTGCCCCTCTTACACTTAGTTAGAGTTTCAGAGTAAGAATAGTTTACCAGTTACGCATTCTCGAAAATCGACAAACTTATAAGGGCGCGCGTATGCCCAGAAGAAGTTCATGTCAAAGACTTCTGTAATTTGATAATAAACGCAGCTTTACAGCGAAATATTTTTAGAGGTAGATTGTTTTTTCATGGATTCGATTCCTTTAGTTCAGTATTTTGAAGTTTTTGCTTGGTATTTATTTTTATTTTATTAAATTACGATAAATTACTAGTGATTTAAAATGGTCAATTACTTTTCAATAACTTCAGATGTGTTTTGTGAAAATGAAAATAACTCTTTTTTCACTGCAAAAATAGAAAAAAAAGTTTTTTTTTTTTTAAAGTAAGAATTCATTAAATGTAATCATTTGATTTGTTTATTACGAAATAACTTTCCACGCTGTAAAAAAAAGGTCGTTCTTTGAAGATAGTTCTAATCATACCTTAATCACTAAATCTAAGAAAAGAAAGTTCAATTTCTGTCTTGTCTTTTGCAACACAACTGAGTTTCAGAGCTTCTGAAGTTATTAAACTAATTTGTACCATTCTTTTATATCAAGTGAATATGACATTTTCACTGATACATTAAAAAACTTTGCATTAACTATTGCCCCAGAACTCATTACAAAATTGTATATGGTATGAGATGCCTCTGGTAGTGTACCAATTGTCGATACATACGAGTAGAACGGAAATAACTTAATCTGTATTACTATCCATTAGACAACTATCTGAACAGACTAGAGGCAATGTTTAAGCTTTTAAAATATTTCATAACATTTTCCTAGAAAATGTTCGAGAAAAATATGTAATGAGAATAACTTTCATGTGTTTTTGATAACCTCTGATCCATTTATAACAACTTCCCTAAGGTAATTTCATTTGATCCCAAAAATATTCTTTCACAATCTTTTGGGGAAGGAAGGGAATCGAATAATAGAGACCGATTCAGAAGACTGAGAGTTCATTACGATTTTGCATTTTATTTTCAGATAAAGCATTACATAAATTTTTAATTTTGTTATCAAGATTTGTGTCTTTAGAATTTTGTTTTTAAGTGTTAGAATGTGTGATTGTAATTAGCAATAATAATTTTTTCGTTATTAATGTAAAACTTAAACAAGAAAATATTATTAATATTTCAAGTTAATTTTATTAATGAAACATCTAATTGTCATGTGTTTAATATTATCTGCTATTTATACGGTTTAGTGTTCAAGTTGGGCAACCAGATTGTAACTGGGTGTGGTTGAGTTGAGATACTTGAGGCACAGGTTGGGGAACTCACAGCTTTATTGACACACGCACAAACACCACACACATACAACGAGACACACACCATATTTAACACATTTAAAAGCATATAATTATAGATTCACGGAAGGATTCCACTTCTAAAACCGAAAACCCGATGCTCGACTGCGCCCAGGGTGCGAGAAAGACACTTCCTCTCGGGGTGAGAGTCTGTAGGCCAATTGATGATTTCTCCTGAACCCCACAGGGGCGCTCCTGCCAATGCGTAGGAAGAAGCATGGTTAAAATATACACAGTCCAGTCACATTAATGTGACTGGACTGTGTATATGTATATATATAGTGTAGTATATATATATATATATATAAATATATATATATATTTATATATGTATATATATTTATATATTAGAAAAATAGTTTTACTTGCAAAATAAATTTTTGTATTAAAATAATCATAAAAGATGGCATGTGAAAGGTAATTTCAACAATAATAACTTAACACATATGTCTTTATCTATATTCTCAATAATATTTTTTATCACTTAACTAAAACAATCATGCATTTATTGTCGTTTATTAAATATAGTGATTAAAATATACTATTGTGGGAAATAAACCGTGTATAACCACAATATCATTTCGGAACTTAACCAAAAACCTAAAATAGTATGAAATTAACAACGGACTGTTGTACTGAAAGTTTTGACACTATTAAATTTAAATTTCGCACCCCCTCCCCATAAAAAACAGAAAATCCCCAAACGAAACAATTTTCAAAACTATTGTATCAAAACTAATTTGTTTGCTAGAAATCGGGGTGTTTTTCCCACTATGCATCAATGGGCTGATTGCGACATGTATCAATTTGAACACAAATCCATCAATGTTAAAAAATATTTAAATTAATTTTCTTTCCGATTCGTCGAATTGTTGTCGGTATAAAATGCATACGCCATCAAATAAAATAGTAAATTCTTGTTGAGCTTGAGAAAAAAATGTTTGGTTTGTCGCTCTACGATCATTTTGTGTACACTTTGGGCTAATTAGACAGTGACCTACAGTTTAACGTGGATTCCGAACCACTAACAAACGTCCATGCCACCGCCAGGATTCGAACCTGAAGCCTGTGCCAAAGACTAGAGTGCTTGCTGATAGTCAATCAAACAAAAAGGAGGAGAGACATTGTTCCGTAACATTAAAGTAATTCAATCACAATTTTCAGAAATAAGTAGACTCGTGGGTGATTGAGAAAGTGTACGCACGATAGTCAGACTGTCCGGTGGAAGTTTTCTCTAACACGACACTTAAATGCAAGACAGCGTCCTCTAAAAGTCCTCCGTTTAGTTTGCGTGTTCGTGGCATACATAAGTGAAACATAGGCAGATCACTTTACAATAAAAATGCAGTTGGTAGGATACCGGTTTCAGAAACGAGAGACTCGATGAATGACAACGTATGTAACAATGTACGTTTTCAGGTTTTCTCTCTACTCAACGCAAATATGAAGCAATTTTTCTTAAGAGTCTACTCCTCATCAGCCATCACTGGGTTGGTTATGTTATACGCAGCATAAGTAGAACATCAGGCCTAAAGATGTTTTAAAAAATACCAATATATTCGGATTAAGCTCCGGAGAGAACACAATTCGTGATTTATCCCTGTAATACTGATATTTTTGGTAGTTCGGTTCTGTTCTTTCTGTTCAGGTTTGAAAAATATGGGGGAAAAAAAGTGATTTATAATTTATCATCTTCCGATCCTAACAATTATTTGGATTTCTTTTTTTTTTTTTTTTATGACTGACAAAACATAAATATTTAAGATTTTTTAAACTTTACTGCACACATATCATTAATTTGAATTTAAATTAACCATTCTGAATACCAAATATCATAATTCAAGCAAAAATTAATTGCTTTTATTTAATTAACTCTTTTAAAATATTTATCGACGATGATTTTTTTTTATCTTCTGAAAAGCTCAAATAGGAAATCATTTAATTTAATTAAGAAAACAAAATACTTTTTTCTAGAATTATCGAAATAATTAAGATTTTTTTTTTTATTTTTATATATTTTAGCGTATTATTTTATGGGGTTTTTAATTTTTACATGCATTTTATTTTTTATAATAAAATCTTTTTTTTTTATTGTTTAATATTATATTCTGCATGATAAAATTATAATTAATATTCCCTAGTTGCAATATTAAAAATTAATTAATTGGAAAAAAATTTCCTAGTCATGATTTTTTAATTTGGAATGCTTCCATATTACCTTTTCCTAATTACGTATATTATGTCTTTTTTTTTCAGGTATAATCAGTTGGAATAATGAGTTTTCATATTTTTAAGTAATTTTCATATAATTTTTTCGTTAAATTAATTAAATATATATTGCTTCGGAATAACTCATTACTTTTAGTACATGTAAAACTTTAGTTAAATATGCATTTATACTGATGAATTTTTATGCAGGTTTCTTAAAAAAATTAACAATATAAAGCAGTTTGAATTGAGGAATGCAATTAAATTTGATTTTTTAAATATTTTCATAATACTTTTTTTCATCAATTAAGCAAATTGCTTGTATCTTAATAGAATTGGAATAAACTCACATTATAATTCCTGTGGCAACCCATTTTGTTTGAAAATAATTATCTGTTGCCATACAAAATGGCTCTTACCGAAAAATATTTTATAACGGTTAAAGTTAGACAATAAAAAAAAAAAAATGATTAAAAATATAAAAAGAAAAAAAGAACAATGAAATTTTAAAAGCAACAGAAAAGTACTTTTGAAAGAAATAATCAAACACATGATAAGTATTTAGTATAGTTTTTATCCTGTTCAGTTAATTTAATACAATATTCTTATAGAATAAGAATATTGTAATTATAATATAGTAATTGCTGATAAATGAAAACGTAAAAGATAAAATATTATAAATGTTTAAATATAATTGTCGTTTTCAAAAGTACATCTTAGATTTTTTTTTCCTCTTTTAAGTTGAAACTCTGCCAACTGACAACTTGGTGAAGTAAATTGTCGCCAAACAAAATTGGGATGCACGAAATATACTTCCTCTTTGGGTGAGAGCCTGTAGGCCAACTAATGGGCTAAATATATTTCCTCTGGATATGAGAGACTAAAAACTAAATGTTACTCAGTGGGAGCACAGATTGCGCTGTACTTCCTCTGGGGTGAGAGTCTCGAGGCCGACTAATGAATTCTCCTGAACACCACGGGGGCACTCTTGCCAGTGTGAAGGAGGAAGCACGGCTACAATTATGTATTTCATCAACTATTTTGTCTTTTTATCTATTCCCATACTTAAAAGAATTCTAAGATGAATTTCTGCCTGCATACTCATATGCAAATAATGTTTATTTCTGAATTTTAAATCTTTTTGAACCACTTTATTTAGACAACCATATGATAACTTGACAAAATATATTGTTATATATTAATATATAAATGAATGATATCCGCGAATATATGAAATCTGTTTGGGTAAATAAACAACGTGAGTAAATATATGCGAGCAATAATATGGAGTTCTCATATTTGAAATACAGATATAAAATGGATTATATATGATATAAGAAACAACTACATCAAATAATGGAACAAATTTCTGATTTCTCACTATTATATATCTCTCAAACACAAGATTTAAAAATATGAATTTTATACTTTTATTATAAAATGTTTAATGCTTAAATGAGTCTGTGTAAAATTATGAAATATGGAACGCTTCATTTTAATAATAAAAAAATGTATATTCTACATAATAATTACCATTTAAATTTTAAATGCTAGGATATAATAACATATTTTTGAAATAATACTTTGCATTTATTCGCATATTTATGCAGATTTTCAATGCTATAGTTTTTCTTCATTTGTTACTCATAATGTACACGTTAATTAACCCTTACGTTTACATGTTATTAATGTGTCGTTAATTGTGCAGGGTCTGTTTCACATTGCTGTGGCAACTACATCAGTTAAAAACCGTAAAGATGGAACCGTACATCTTAGCTCCGGGCACAGAGGTATATTATAATAGTAATGGTAATATAGTAAAAAAACAAAATCATAAAAACAATGCTTAAATGACTAATCTTCAGTGATTTTTTTTTGTAATATTTTTTTAATTTCATTTGTTTCTAATCCAACAGTGCTTGCCCTCGTGTTCCAATAATGTAGATCAGGAATAACTCCTCGATGCGTGATAAGGAGAAGGTAGTGCCTTCTGTGAGGACATTTAGGCGTAACTGGTCCCCGTTTGCGTTTCGTATAGAAGGCCAGGAAAATTCAAACAATGAAGCCAAGAAGCGTTTCATATACATTGCCATAACAACCATCCCATCTCCTTGTGTCTGAAAGGATTGACTGCAACCTGTGATACCAATCTTCATATTTACAACTCTGTTTTAATTTTATATCAGAAATGATACGCTAAAAAATAAATAATATTTAATGTTGTTGTTGTCGTGTCCCCTGAAGAGTACAGGAAAATCAAATATCGTGGTGCTCCCGAATAATATTGGCCATTAAGGCCAGCTCGGAATATAAATCTCTTCCGTGGGATGGTCCAGACAATGTATGGCGGCTACAACAGCTGGACAATCAAAGACATGATGAGCAGTAAGCTCGACAACAGGGCAGTTGGCACATTTTTGGTACATTACCATACCTTAACCAATCTTTTTATTTTTAATGTATGATTTTATACGTATAAAAGACCATTAACAACATAGCATTCTTCGATCTTCGAACTTGATATAAATTTAAATAAAATATCCATTTATTTCCAGGATGCGCTTGTTGACACCAAGGAAGGCAGATGCCCCTAAAAATTTGACAAAGATATTAAAATAAATAAATAAATAAAAATAAAACGTTAAATATTTTTTTCTAATAATTTAACAAAAAAAAAAAATATAAATAATACTATATATTACTATATCTGTATGGAATTTACATGGTTTATGTTTAACATATGGGCCTGAATGGCCGAATGGCTAGCGCTCTAGCGTTTTGGAGCTCAGTATCACAGGTTTCGTGTTCGAGTCCCGGCGGTGCCATGAATGTTTGTAGTGGTTCGGAACCCTCTTTAAAACCGTAAGTCTCGCTCTAACATGATCGTAGTCGAGCGTTGAGGGGGTATTGTTACACCGCATCCGTAGTTTATCTTCAAGCTACACGCACCCCCTGTGTATTGCTAAGTGAGTAAAGTCGGTGCAGCGCTTTCCTTAATGCATAAAAGACAACTGTCGAAGTGTTTTCCAGCTGCATTAGAACAAAAAAATCTTTGACATATGATCAGTCGATTTTTTAATGTTTCTAACTTCAAATATAGGATCATTAAACAGTCATGGAACAAATTTTGTGAGATGGTACAGCTTTCTAAAACATACTTTTTTATAGTTACCTATGCGAACCGGTATGGTCGGAAGGGACGCGTTTTGGAACGAACATACTTTCAAATGAATTTTTCGCAACAACCAGGCACAAGGCCCCAAACAGTACCCGTAAAGTGATGAATTTCAAATCTTCTGGCTGATAGCCCAGTTGCGCAATCTATATTTTATTTTTAATCTGTGTTTACAAGTGTGTTTTCATTTACGAGAATCCAGTTGACTCAACTTCGTTGACTGACTCTCCATTACGACTGCAAGCATGCTCTGTTCGCCAATCACTCCTTCGACACTATCAAGTACATATTGCTGTTGGTAGTCGCAATTATGAAAACTTATTGTAGAATAAAGTACCACTGTGCCATGATGTGGGAAATAAAAAATGCTTTTCTTTTCCTGTCTCATTTTTTGTTTTCGTGCATCAACGCCCTACTTTTGGCCCTACGTTCCGATACAAAAAAAAAAATGTGCTTTAAGCTGTACCAAACCTCCAAGTTTGTGCCATGACTGTTGAATCATCCTGCATAGTAATCCTAATTAACTTGCTTATTTAATGCATTACCTGATGAATTCTTAAAATAAAATTCGCTCTGTTTCTTTTTGTAGTCAACTGAACGTACTCCACTTATAAGAAAAGTCAAACTCATAAAAATTTAAAATAAAATTTAGTAATTCCAATAGTTATCTTAAATAATGACAAAAATAACTCTTAAAAATTCTTCTTCTGTGTGTGTACGTCTAATCCTCAGTGTCCATCAATGAGTAACCTATTCATGGATGGCGGGAAAGGGGCAGCTTCTGTTGTGATGGAGCACCTGTAGATAAAAGTCTGTCTTAGCACCGCGATGCTGAAGAAGGAGGGCAGGGCCTTCCAACAGGATTTTAGGGAAACTAAATCTCATTTGCGTATAGTATTGGAAAAAAGCCTGGGAAAACTTCCACCAAGTAGTCCGACTCACGAGGCAAGATGCTGAACATCACAAACGAAATTAAATCTCCTTGGTTTTTGAAATAGTGCCGCCAACGGATTGAACTCAGCCCTTGTGCTCACCAACGGCGTACGTTGATACAGAGCCACGAGTCGGGCATTTTTGCTATATATACGTATTTACAACATTTTAATTACTAATTTTGTAACATTTTATCTACAGTTATTAAAAGATTAAAATTTCCGATTAATAAATTTTGCTTTTTAATATTCTTTCATAAAAATGTCTCTTAATTCTTTTCATAAAAATTTCTCTTAATTCTTTTCATGTTTTCTTTATTACTAACTCTTCACGGTATCTAATACATTTTATAACATTTCCTACTTAAAATAAGGAATGATTATAATGTAACACATTGAGTACAATGAACTTTAAAACATACGCAAAGGGAGGACAAAGAACTTAGTAATATAATAAACATTAAATATAACTGGTGTAAAAAAATTCTACCGTTTTTTGATGGAAAACAGTTGACTAAGAAGAATTTTTTTTTTTTGCTTTTTTTTTTTTTTTTTTGTAGTTTATGCGTTATTAGCATGCAAATTATGTTGAAAATTCTGAAAGAAATTTCTGCAATAGAAAACGTTGGGAAAGGGAATTTGTCTTAAAAAATTCTTTATTACATTAAATTCCACTTAAGTTATTGCATTTTTTGTAAAAGATGTGCTGCTTTACATAATTCAGAATGATTTTTTTTTAGAATTTAATATAATGTAGAAAACCGGAATAGTTATTCTGTGTATTATATACATTTTTATAACTTTTTCATAATATTTATTTTTAGTTTTGCATGTAAGAAAATAATTTATAGAATAAAAATTGTAATTGAATTCTCTAGAGTTTGCCTAAAATGTCTGAGAAAAATGTTTATTTAATTTAGCTGGAATTTTTCTTTTTTGGGAATGCGAATTAAAAATTTCTGGAGTGGGTGTAAAATCGCAACGGATCATTTTACAAAAATCGAATAAATTAACGAATCATTTTACAGAAATCAAATGAATTAATGAATCATTTTATAAAAAATGAAATCAAATGGATTTTATGAACACATTAAGGAATTCAACACATTAATGAAATGTAAAATTATTCATTAATGCAATGAATGTTAATATGCTTATATTAGCATTCAATACATTAATAAATAATTTTACAAAAAAAAAACGAATTAATTTTAATCATTTAATCATTTTATGAACGCATTAATGAATCATTAACAGTCATCACATAAATAAATCATTAACAGTCATCACATTAATGAATCATTTTACTTAAATTATCTGTAAACAGATGAAGGTTTAAAAGAATAGATTCGAGGACTATTGCGACAACGTATGAAAAGCGTCTCGCATAAATAATCAGACTTCCCAAGTTTTCTTCATAGAACATCAGAATGATTTATAGAAAAGCAACAAGCACACTCATTTTTACATTCAGAAAACTGCTATACGACTTTAATCTCAGCAACTATCTGGTAAAAAATGTTTGTGATTAATAAACCTAATTAAAAAGTAACTATACTCACTGTATGGTAAGAGCATGTAACTACTGTGCATTGAAACTCAGGTTTAAATCAGGTATCTGATGAACTCACTGCTTTCAAAAACGAAGAGATTCGTTAGCGAATGTACTAAGTGTCAATGAGTCTCGCATCAACTTTTAAGCTGTTCAATGGAAATTTCCAGGTTTTCCTGCATCTCATAAAGGCGGAGCAGTTACCCTAGTGTCAAAAGTTTTCCTAGAAGGCAATGTCGTCCGCTCACGGCATGTTCGTGACATACATGGTTAGAACATGATAGTACATGACAAATATACTTCCACCAATGTCCATCATGAAAAAAAAAGAAGATACTTTTAAAAAAGGAATTCGTAAAAATTGACAATGTCATGCTTATAAACTTTTTAAATTATGTGATAACTTATAATTATAACATTAACTTAATTATAAAACATACTCATAAATTTCTGCACATATACCATGTATTACAAAAATATTGATTTATAGATTGGATTTTCCATTAAATTTATGATTTCCTTATATGATTTTAAGAGAAAACCTAATAATCTATTGTTATTGAATCACTCGTAAGTAGAAGTAAATTTGTATTGCTACTATTTAGATGTTATTTAGGATTTATAGTTAAACATTTTTATAGAGAAACTGCAAAATCTGGTGTATGGGGGCTATAAATTTATTCTTTTTTTCTCCTATTTCGGTAAAAAAATATTCAAATAAAAGAAGGCCTAATAATTTTTGTCTTTATGGCGAGGAGAAGTTCACTTTCCCTCCGCATACGCAGCTTTAAATTTCCACCAGTCTCCAAATTTCGGGCTGCGGTGGCCATGAATGATTCATGAATCGAATGGATTGGTGATCAAAATATATGTATTCGTCCATATCCATTTAAATTCAGCTTTTATTCAAATTGTGACTTGAAAACACAATAAAAATGTCGTTCTTATTTCAGGAAACAGTTTGGGCCGAATTCTTGTCAGCAGTGAAGGTTAAAAGAAGAAGTGGAGGAATGGTTTTAGAATGTCGGGAATGCGAGTTGAGAAAGCAGTTTCGGGTATTACTTTTTGTCGGAGAGAGCAGATCCATATTTCTTCTTTCCAAAAGTGGATGAAACGATATTTGAATAATGTTAAAAAGAATTAGGTGTCGTGCGATGTTTTGTCTTCGATTCGAGAGTGTTCGTATATATGCATTTGAAAATTTCTATTCCGGTGAATAAAAATGTATACATAAATTTCAGGGAGACAAATACGTATACCATTGTTTCATGGAGATTTACAAGTTGCATCAAATGAAATAAAGTTGTAATGCAAAGATCAATGCAATTGTAATTATGTTTTTTAGTGTTGACTACGTTTTTGAAATGAGTCAATTAGTTAAAAGCGATACAAAAATTTTTCACAGTCGATGTATTAGGGTAAATTCATGATGTTTGGTGCAATGTCTGGCGAATACATTTAAATATCTTCATTGTTTTCTTTTACTTTCAATATCAAATTTACAGGACAAAAGTTATCATAAAAAGAAAAAAATACAAAGAACAAGATCGAAACAAATGACATGAGTTAGTCCATCAATCCAATCTGGCAATCCAATAGAGCTTCCATAATAAAACAGGAGACAGTGCAGAACAGGGAAGCAAAAGGGGTATAACCATTTCTCCCTAAATATACAGTAGATATATCACACAGGACACAGAGAGGGTCAGGAGTCAGCTTAATTCTGTGAAGGTGCTTGCGGTGATAATAGTGACCACAGAAAAGCCGTAGCAATGACACCGATTTTTGTCTGGGCCATTCAGGGTTATCATGAATATGGGATTGTGACTGTTTCTAGCGGCAGCATCCTCAAAGAAGTAGCATCTAAGGGTCTTTTAATTATCGCCTAATGGAATGATAAACGACTCTGATTATTTGGCTGTAAACCCCTTTTTTGGTAGGAACTCAGCGGCCTCGATTCCCTTTATTTCGCAGTGGGCCGGGATATGATGCAGGACGACCGTTTTATTTTGATTTTTTCGACTGTTACCAACATATATTCATTGTAAAATTAAGGAAAGTAGACTATTTGATATACAATTAAACTATATATATACTATATAAAATGATACATTATTTAT